>ML739457.1:0-13620 GCA_009193565.1 Aspergillus coremiiformis
AAAAAAAAAAAAAAAAAAAAGACACGGATTAAACTAAGTGGTCTGGCCCTTTTTATTTATTTTTCCATCGTCAGTATCCGAATCAAATCATCATTTACCCACTTCTTCCGCCTTCTCTTCCCTAATTTTGTGTCTTGTTCTTTCTTTATCAATCTATCTCACACTCCTCGTTCTTCATCCCCTTTGATTTAATTTTTCGTTGTTTTAAAAAATTTCCCCCTTAAACCCTGGTCGCCTCCACATCATATCTGATCCGACGAGTCGATGCATTGATTGATCGCCCCTTCCCCGTCGATCTTGTCTACACTTGCACACATCCTTCTGCCATCCTTCACCCCTGCTTTCCACCACAGTGATCACGTCCTTCAACTTCCCTCG
Organism: Aspergillus coremiiformis; assembly: GCA_009193565.1. Lineage (NCBI taxonomy): Eukaryota > Fungi > Ascomycota > Eurotiomycetes > Eurotiales > Aspergillaceae > Aspergillus > Aspergillus coremiiformis. The sequence continues at coordinate 379 of ML739457.1, forward strand.
GATTCAATATTGAGTCTGTGGATGTCAACTTTATTATTCAGAATCCTTCATTACCATTGTTTCTGATTCACATATTTTCCTCCCAAAAGAGAAAAAGAAGAAAAGGGAAAGGGGAGAGAAGGAACTTGAAAGGAAAAAAAAAAAAAAAATAAAAAAATCAAGTTCATCATCAAGATAACCAACCGCCTCAACCACCACCTGGCGTCACGCCAGATCGCCACCCAGCCTCGTCTCGGATTGGTCAACAAAAACCACCTTCGTGGCAGATCAGGCGTCTATCTCCAATATCCTTCTAATTGAATACTTTGTCCTTCTTTACCCTTTTTTTATTTATTTATTTATTTATTTTATTTTGTGTTTTTTGATCGCTCACCTTTCGGAAATTCGACTCCACCTCAGTATCTTCGAGCCGCTGTCAGGGATAATCGGTCTCTCTTCCCCGGCTCCGCCTGGTTGGTTTACTTTTAGGAGTCTGACTAGCTGCAGTCTTTTACTTTGACCTGACCTTTCTTTTCTCTTCTTTCCTTTTTCTCCTATACTGTCATCTTGACCGACTTTTGAGTTTGTGATACAATACATTACAACCCCGACTGTGGTGCAACCTATCCTCATCCTCCCCTTATTTCGACGATCCACCTCGGCCTGAATCCGCTCTATTTTCCCTTTCCTAGCTCGTCATACGGAAAACCAAATTAGGACAAAATACCATCCCTCCCAGATAGATCGCGTTGGCAATGTTAGCGTCTATCCCGCAGATGGAGACGGTACGATCGCTGCCCCGGAATCCTGACGTCGCTGCGCGCCACCCGTCTGCAGAGGACCTCGATGCTGCTCAGCAGTTGATATCATCAGCTCAGGCGGGCCGGGAACATCCTGTCGGCCGACTGCGCGGTGAGAAGGGCCTGCGGGGGTTTGAGGAAATGCCCAGTCGTGGTCCGTACGAAGCAGACAAGTACCTGGATGGACAATCTTCATCAGAAATCGGTGCAAGGGGATCGGACAAGGCATCGTCGCCAAAGTCCCAGAAGGACACATCATTTCTAGGACATTCGTGCAGGTTAGTATGCCCTCTCCCGCTAAGACTTTCACCGCCATGCCAGTCGCACTGACTCTCCATGCTTCATAGTAATTGTGGCACAAAAAGCACCCCGTTATGGCGTCGCTCGCCAACTGGAGCTATGATTTGCAATGCATGTGGGCTGTATTTGAAGGCTCGGAACGTGGCCCGACCGACGAAGCGCAACCGTGTGCAGACAAGCCCTGAAGCTTCGCAAGTGCCCAGCAATCTTTCACATCCTCCGCAGGATTCTCCTACCCCACCGCACGAGGGAGGAGGCTGTCATGGTTCGAAAGGATCGTGTCCTGGGGGAGGTAATTGTAATGGTACAGGAGGGGCTGAGGGTTGTGACGGATGCCCCGCCTACAACAACCGTGTTTACAAAGCGACTCCCCGGGGCACTGTCCCTGTACATGCTTGGAATCGGGCTACAGCCTCAGACACTGAGAAGCCTCTCCCTCTACAGGAGCCCGATCTGTCGGCAAAAACTGGCCCTCCAGCAACAACGGAAAACAATATGTTGGTATCCTGCCAGAATTGTGGCACTACGGTAACTCCACTCTGGCGACGGGACGAGAATGGTCACCCTATCTGTAATGCGTGTGGTAGGTTTTCTCTCTCTTGCTTCTCTAATTCTTTGTCTCTTCTCTTCTTTTCTTTTCTCCCCTTCCCCTTTCCCCCCTTATCGGCCAGATTTCATCGTACTTACAATTAATTTAGGTCTTTATTACAAACTGCACGGTTGCTATCGGCCTACCACAATGAAGAAGACCATAATCAAACGACGGAAAAGGGTTGTGCCGGCGCTGCGAGAGCATTCTCCGACGGGGGCCACGCAGTCGTCGAATGGGTCTTCTGCCTCACCGGAAGCGTCTCCTGCTGCATTGGCCCCTGCTCACGACGACCAATATCGTTATTACAGTGCGGAGCCGATGGATCATTACAAACATATGCCTGGCGATCGAATCTCTCCGCAAGCGCCAAGGCAGTTTGGCTTCGCGCCACCACCGGTCGATTTTACGGGGTTCAGCTCGGGGACGGTGTCCTTACCACACCACCCTCCCCGGCCGAGGCTGTTGGAGCCAGATCGCATCGGCGCTCCCAGTCATTCTCCCGTCTCACAATTTGGCCGACGTTCTCTCTCGCCCAATCCTGCGAATCCCAAGAAACGGACCCTCGCAGAGACTGCGTCCTCCGCAGAGGCCGCTTCGATCCCCACAACGTTGGAATCCGGATCGAACCAGCTCCCTCCCATCATGTCATCGGTCAATCCCTCCCCACCGGGTCGTCTCAGCTCCATTTCCTCCATTCTTAACCACCCTAACCCGCGGGACGAGTCTCGTTTGGACCCGTCACTCGCTGTACTGAGTCGCCAGCAGCACCAACACTCTCACCAACCTCTGGCACCCCCGCCCCCTCAGCCCTTACCCGGAGTCACCGAGCTGGACAGTATGCGGGAAGAGCGTCGGGCACAACTCCAGCGGGAAGCCGAGGAGATGCGAGAGATGTTGCGAGCGAAGGAGCGAGAATTGGCCGAACTGGGGCGTCAATAATCGTAATTTCCTTCATGTGAGTCGATGTCTGGATGTGCTTCGCTCACCTTTGTCCATTAATACACCAGGCGCAGCTGTTGCTTTCTGATGAGATACCACTTTCAACAGTCGATGGATTAACCGGGGTTTGGGTTCCATAGTTAGGGAAAAGTGGCTTTGGGTTGTTTGTGAATTACCAGTGTGTTATTTCAAGCGCTTGCGGGAATAGCGGGTTTACCAGAAAAAGAGTCCATGGAGGCTTTGTCTTTCTGTTTGATAACTACACATCTCTCCTCAAATTGAGGGTTTAATTTCGGAAGAAAGAAAATGTCATACATACATACATACATACACAGATCGGGAATCAGATAACTGGATTTACTGCCTAGACATCAAATACAGAATCCTTCGCGTTCGGAACGGCCCGAGAAATGGATGATTCATGAACGCATGATGAATCATAATGCAGACAGATAGACAGACATCCTAAGATATTCAACTCTCCAGGAAGAACCCCTAGAAAACCCATATCTCAAAAATGCCGTCTCCCAAATCCTACACGCTAACCTTCACTGGCGATGTCATGCTCGGCCGTCTCGTCGACCAACTCTTCCCAACCCACGTCTCCAACCCCCAAGAACAAGCCCTCGCCACCACCTTCCTCAGAACCCACCCAGCCCTGAAGACTTACACCCACCGTTCCCCCTGGGGAACAACCCTACCTCTCTTCCACACCTCCGACCTCAACCTCATCAACCTCGAAACAGCCGCCACGACCTGCGACACGCCATGGCCGAACAAAACCTTCAATTACAGGATGCACCCCACCAATCTGCAGGCGTTAAAAGAGGCGCGCATCGATTACGTGAGTCTAGCAAACAACCACACGTTGGATTTCGGCGAGCAAGGCTTATTAGATACCGTGCGGGGAGTTCGCGATGTGGGGATTGAGTTTGCCGGCGTTGGACAGAGGCCTGACGATGCGGCGGTTTTGACATTACCTGCGGATTCTTCGGGTGGTGGACCTGGCGCGGAGTATCGGGTCCATGTGTATGCGGCCTCGGATCATCCGGTGGCTTGGTCTTCTGTTGGGCTGTTTCATTATATTGATTATTCTGCGGCGACGAGGGAGAGGATCAAGAGTGTTTTGACACGGGGTGGGGGGTTGAAACCGGCGCTGAAGATCTTTTCTGTTCACTGGGGGCCGAATTATGGTTGGCGGCCGGCGTGGGAGATTAGGTCTTTTGCGCGGTTCTTGGTTGATGAGTGTGGGGTGGATATTGTGCATGGTCATTCGGCGCATCATGTGCAGGGTGTGGAGGTTTATCGTGGGAAGGTGATTATGTATGGGTGTGGGGATTTTGTGGATGATTATGCTTTGGATGGAGCTTTTCGGAATGAGTTGGGAGGTGTGTGGAGGGTGGTTGTGACTGGGGATGGGGAAGGGGGACTGAAGTTGGATCGGTTGGAGGTGTTTCCCACGAGGTGTGAGCGATTTGTGGTTGATCTTTTGCCGGTTGGGGAGGAAGGTCATGGTTGGGTTAAGGAGAGGATTGTGAGTTTGAGTGAGGAGTTGGGGACGACTGTTCTGAACGAGTTGGGGAGGGATGGACAGGTTGTTGTGAATTTGGGTTGAGGAATATGTAAATTAGTTTGATCATTGAATATTGTGGGATAGGATCGTGTGTGATTTTCATGTAGTTTGAACTATCAGTCGTTATAGTATCGTGGAAGCCACCCAAGGAAAACAGCCGTATGCATCTGTGAAAGACATAAAAAGAAGAGTAGAAATCTTGGTAAAGAAAGACCGTGCAAAGGAATGTGAAAGGGGTTAACGGGGTCATTCATGCCTCCATGACTAGTCTGCGTTGACTGGTCGATTCATATTTCGAGGACTCTTGGTACATCTCCGTGGTCACTTCAATTCCTTTAAAGGCATCAGGTTTCCCGTCACCGGGCTGGACGTCGATCGTGCACATGCCGTAATCGCGCTCTTGCGAATGAAGTTGCAGCCGGTTTGTCTGAGACCGGCTCGCAGTGAGGGTGGGATTTCTGGTGTAGCCCTTGGAATTGTCGGTTGATAGGAACTTGGGGAATAGGCGGCTGACAATTGGCCGAAGGAAGGGAAGACAGGCACAGATGATGGCTACATTGCACTCCGCTGCCGTCCAAAATGCGGCACCCGTGTTTATGTCTGGTAGGAGTCAGCTATAGATACCAATGTTATAGTCTCGATTCCGCTTACAAGATGTGTCAGGATTCCTCGTGGCGGCGCGGATGCTAGAAAGTCGCAAAATGCTGGTTATTACGACCCTACTTGCAATCAGCATACACCCCTTGGAGATTTAAAGCCCATAGAAAAACCCACAATCCACCAATGGCGAAAACGCCCATCAGGGCAAGCTTCTGTAGGCGGGGGAGCTGCAACTGAGAAAGGAGGGGCATTGGCAGGATGAGGAGCGTGAGGTCGGTAGCGATGTTCATTGACGCGTTGAAGAACCAAACGAATTCAAAACTCAGACACGAGCCAGGAATAGATCGGTCCCAGAATCTGGCTATCGGAACGCAATTCAAATAGCCACTCACAACAGCCCAGGTCGAGTACGTTGCAACAATAGCCAACACGACGTGGCAAGCGGTACGGAATCGAGGGTCAGGGAAGATACGCAAATATTGAAAAAGGATCGAGAATTTGGTGAATGCGAGACTGCCATTGTACATAGGGATGGCCGCCCAGAGACGCTGCAACAACGGAGGATGAGCCTTTAACCAAATAATAGAGCATACCCTTTATGTTTGCGTACCTTCAATTGTTGTTTCAGATCGTGGTCTGAGATATCGGCATTATGCTTGCCGAGGCCGAAATGAACCTCTGTTGCCAATTAGAAGGGATTCAAGAGGGTATCCAGCACAATGGCTCCGTGAACTCACGAGCAGCAACCAAAGCTAGGTAGACAATAGCAAGAACCTAGGTTTGGTAAGCAATCATTTCAAGGCCGTATGAGAGCATCTCTTCAGCGAAAGAACTTACTAGAGAAAAGGAAATCGTGTAATCTTCCCGGCCGACCAACTTCAGCAGGCCAACCCTGGCATACATTCGCATCCCAAAGATAGCTATTGACATCGCGGTTAACACGGCTGTCACCACTAGTGCTTGCTGCCCCCGCGATCCTCCATTGTCACCGTCACCGTCCCTAGGAAACAAAACATGTGGCAGTACTTCGTCCATCATGGTATTAAAAAGAGCGACGCAGCGTGATCCCCGTGTCAAAAAGAGTGTGGTTTCCGGTGTAGACAATAGTCCAGACTAACGGCACATCAGTTGTTTACTCCTATGATGTACAATCCTCAGGCTCGGGATCAGGTAATGACTGGAATATGGAGAGATTATCTATGAAAAGCTTGATGGACTCCGGGGAGAAATGGACCCCTTCTTCTCGAATGATAAGTGTCGTTTAGGCCGACCCATGGCATTCTATTACTAGTACTGTAGTTGCTCCCCGGTACAACATAGTGGGACTCGTATAAATCGTAGCCAAGGCCTCTCTGATTCGGACTTTTTGCGCTTCACGTGGAGAAGCCCTGTGGTATCCATGGTATCATACAGCAGCTCGCTACCACCGCAGTCCGGGCTAATTTATGCTTGATTATACGGAGTAGATCGTTCAATTAGCAAGATTGCCCTTCAAAGGTGGTGATGACGGCTCTCTAGAAATCCGTTCTATCGTTTGGGGGGTATGGCCATTCCGAGCATTCAAGGGGAAAGAACCCCACTGATTCGTAAGCCTCTCTTTCTTTTGCACAGTCGACACAGGTTCCAACAAAGTTTCGATAGGTATAGCCTGAATCCTGGTAGTGTCCACCGAGTTTTCTCGGTTATGTGTACGGGTCCAACTCTGCGTAAAACTTAATGTCGGACTCATGGAACCCAGGGCAGCCTTCCTAATTAGGCTTAGGGCTTACATAATACCCGCCTGCCTAAATGGGGGTTTCCTGTCGAATTATCTAGACCTCAGTATACGGAGTATCGCCTTCGCAATTCCGGGGGGAGCGACGGGGAAAATATCATTCTAGATGGCCAGACCCGGTAGTACGGCGCACGGAATCCAGAATGCCTCAAACAGGGATGTGGAGAATATTGGCGTAAATTCTCTAAATTATGCCGAGATTTATGGTGTGCCTCGGGAAGTAAATGCCATTTCACGCCCATCTTGCCCATATTTGGTTAATGGACTTAGGATCCAGCCGAGGCTGAGTGGATATAGTCGAACGGGTCTGTTCGCAAGCCACTTACAAAACCATTTGATGTAATGGAAAACTGATTGCTTGCAAGAGGTCTCAGGGTACTCCATAGATACGAGCACTTTCATGCCTTAATGTAGCCAGGATACTGGACAACTGTTAAAAAACTGAGTTGTAGTCATGGGGTGAGAGCAGACCTAGCTGGACAAAGAGCACAAAAGATGTCATGTCCTTGGACAGTTTGATTGCCACCAAAGGTCGGGTGGTGGTCGTCGAATAGGTGAGGGGAAAAGGAGAGGAAGAAAAGAGTTAGTTGTGTTTAGCAGATCTCAACACATGATCATGTTCCCCCTGACGATCACCTGAATGACTAGACACCAACAGGTTGACTGCCCCACGAAATCCTCAATGGGCATTTATTTTGTAGGATAGATGGGTTTACTCACTTGGGAAGCTTGTCAGCTGCACTAACATCCTGGAAATCAGCATTGAAAAGAGGACAGATTGTTAAACACTGTCGGCTGATAGCTGTAAAGGCTTGGGGGGTACTTCAAAGAATAGTCTTCATGTACATATATACCCGGTACAGAAGCTCCAGGGTTAACGGACCCTGGCCGTGACATAGTATTGAATTCGCACCAATGTTGTCTCTTATGCATCCCCAGCCAACTCAACCCATCTGCGCGAGCAGCATCTGTTTTGAACATGGGATAAGGGTGGAAACAAAGTGATCTCACCTTCCAAGAGCCTTGTCAGGACTGGAGATGTCTAGCCAAGAGGTAACGTTGGTGCGAGTTTAATACTCTCTCAGGGTCAGGGTTTGTTGACTTCGCTTAGCGCACGAAAACCTTGTTGTGAAGAACCTTTCGAGCCTTTACACCTATCAACCGACAGTATTTGGCAATCCGTCCTCTTTTCAATGCTGATTTGCAGGATGTTAGTGCAGCTGACAAGCTTCCCAGCCAAGTAGAGCTGTCCTTTGATGCCCTATCGAGGCCCGGGATTTCCCAAGTATTGTCCTCAGCAGTTGAGTCCATTCCAGAACGAGATGACTCTGATGGGACTGTGTCGACAACCGACCAGGCTTCGTAGACCTCTTTGATATTAGCCACCTGGTCGGCTACAGTGTGAACTTTGAGACATTGAAGATTTGTTTGTTGTAGGCCTTCTCCAGGGTCGGCGACGTCTGTGGCTGGATCGTGCACGTGGCAAGTCTGTTCGGCGCTCCTCCTGGGAGAGTCAGCAGGCATTGCAAAGCACTCTTGCTCATTGGTTGGGTTCTCGCTATGTGTCTTTATGTTGTCTTTGGTAAATGCAACAGTCAGCATAGAAATCCTTTTAAATGGAGCACTGGATATATTCTTACCTGCAGTACATTCAAGTTCTGCCAGGTTCATCGACTGTCTCAGCGGGGAACCTTTATCGACTTTGTTTTGTCTCTTTGTCTGAAAGCTCCACGCACTGGTGCGAGAAGATTCATAATCCATATGAAGCTGGGCTTTGTACTGTTCCCACTGGCACCTTGGTCGAATACAGAAGGGGCTGACGAAGCCGTTGCCACAGATCACAGACTCCTTCTGGTATAGTTCGACATTCCCTTCGTCCGGAACCTTACATTCATCCTGTTCCAACGGGTCTTCGGTCCATCGGCCATGTAGACTATAGAACTTGGAAGTACGGCTGGTAGGGGATTTGACAAGTTCAAAGCGTTGCTGGTAGAGATCTTCCGGGCTGTTCTCACTTTCAACAATGACAGGGTCAATGAATGTCTTAGCTCTGGTAAAGATAGATTGAAAGCGAAGTTCGTCCTCAGGGGTTGGCACCTTGGGCTCTGACAGTTGGAAAAACAGCGAAATCGCGGGAGGAGTTCCACTGGGCTCATAGACCGGACAACCGAACCAATTGAAATGGTGTATTTGTCTTTCTTCATCCAGTTCCATACAGAAGTCTCGGAACCCAAATTCACAATTAACTTGCTCCTTCATTAGTGCAGTCATAGAGTAGTCTTGGTCGCCATCATCTAGGTAGTCTGTCGGCAGATCCTCTGAATCTTCTCTGACATGGGGTACAACGCTAGGCCGAGAGATCTCCCAGGGCGATACTGTTTCAGTCGGCTGTTCAACTTTCATATCTTCATCTAGTTCTTTGTCCAAGCAGAAGTCTTCCAACTGGAGATACTCTTCCAAGTCTGGGGGGGTGTCGTTTTCTGATTCGGAAGACATGTCGGTATCAGACTCAACATATTCCTCGAACATATCTTCCACATCGTCTGCCCAGTCAAAATTGGCAGTAGGCTTCAAAAGCTCATACTGCTGGAGCGTCTCTTCAACATCATCAGCCCAGTCGAAATCAGAAATAGGCGTGAGTGTCTTGTTGCCCAACTGGATAAAATACAACTTCTTGTCAGTGATCAGTGCGATACGACTTGAGTATGATAAGTTATTCACCTGCTTGGGAATAGTTTCAGTATAATATTCCAAGGTCATGGTGAGAATATTGAAGAGCTAAAAGAGGTGTATAGTGATAGAGTGAAGAATATTTTGCCAGGGTGGTTGGTAGCTGTGAAGGGTGCTTGGAAAAGTTCAAGTAGAGCCTGAGTGGCATGTAGTACATTGAAGACAAATATGGGGAATGGGGGATGGGGAAGGCAAAGATGTAATGTTGGTAGGTATATATACTGTTACTGAGAAGCTCTGGTGAATTCCAGTTTCCTAGGCACTGTTGCAATTCACTGTAAAGGAAAGTAGCGGATCTCCCAATATAGCCAAGCCTGGGGGTATTGAGTTAGAAAAACACCAAGTATTCAAGGTAGTAGAGGGTTAAAAAGTGTATAGAAATTTAGATTCACTCAAAAGGTGGTTTTTAAGTATTGTAGTCAGTGGGGTATACCTCAGGTACTGGCCGGAAGGCACTTAATATTTTATATTTATAACTCAACAGATGATCTGAAACTTTCTTTCAAATGTATCAGACACCAGGTCTCATTATTCACAACCATACATACTGTCAAAAGCATCATTGTTAGGTATATAAAATAGAAACAAGGAAGAAAACTGTATTTTACTGCTCCTTCCAGCACATATATGAGTGTTCACTTGATATTACTGAAGTCCATAGATGGGGCTTCTATGCAAAATGCCCACCGATGCCCCATGGCCGCTAGATTTCTGTATTATTTGCTACTCGGAACGAAACGTAGAGGAGTTCTTTATATAGAAACAATGCTTGTCCATTAATACCTGTGGAACTTCAGATGTGGAACACTCCCAGTAGCGACCTCTTTGAGGGGAAAATCCACAATCTTTCCTATTCTTTCAGGGAAGATTCCTTCAAACCTCTCGTTAAGTTCCAGTAAGCATTCTGTCATGTGCAGCTGATCTATGTTGGAATTTAGTAGTTGCCAGTTGGTATTTATTGGGTGGCCACTTTGCAATATTCTAAAGTTGTTTGTTTTTGTTTGTAGATTCTGGTAAGAGTCCAAAGCAACAAAGAATAAGTATGTAGAACATCCATAATTAGAAACAGATGAGGACTGCTTATATCCTCACATGAGTAAGTAAGTAGATTAAAGAGACTGTTTTAGAAGATCTCTCAAGTGTTTATTTTATAAAGAGTGATAGAAGAAAGTGCATATTTGACTGGTAATCCAGCTATCAGACATCAACCAAAGACACTTTATCATGATTGTTAATTTATAACATAAGAAATTGAACCTTTTCTTCTAGATATATCAGTCAGAAGCTGCTTTATTACACCTACATTTCTCCTAGACAACCATTTAGCACATGACGCTTCACGTGCTACTGATGCAACATTTGATGGACCCTTCGAATACCCCACTTACTCAAGACAGGATAATGAAGCGTCTATTTATACTCCACATAAATATGAGAAACAACTTCTTGAAAGTACAAGTTGTAGTCCAGCGTGGGATCTATTTATGACTCAACAAGAAAGCTTTTATGATGGGGACTTGAAATTTGTTATATATAGTCGAAGCTCACAACGTCAAATCATCCATTATATCCCGCTTCCAGCATTGGTTAATCATTGCACTAGTATTCATCATGCAAGTATCCAGGAGTCTGCTAAGAATGTAAAAGTTTAGTTTGCATCTGATAACCTTAAACTAACTTTTTCTATCTAGTACCCTGGGCAGGGTTTGGGTCTGATACATGTTTCTGCTATTGGGTAAATTAGCGGGCTGTACTGATGTGGTTATATCATCCTGCATGGATAACGCTCACGAATCGGAATAGGAATAAGAGCTCTCCTCTGTTAAATAGATACGGAGTACGTACTCTATACAGTAAGTAGCTGATATTCTTCGGGTGGAAGTCCGATCGGCCAAACCTTCAGCCGAACAGAGCCCCGCTGCGATGCCGAATCACGACAACAGGCTTCCCCGCACAAGGAGTCGACTCGTCGGTCTGTTATCACTAGTTATCTGTGCCCTTGTCTTCTCTGTTCTTTGATTTAATTCTTGACATCCTACTTGAGAGTGTCGTGGGTGAAATAATAATAAATTTTTTGAAAAAAAGGGAAAAAACGAAGAAAGAAAAGCACCTTTATGAAGCATTTTCGTGCTGGTTGCAATTCCATCAGATTCCTACGACGCCTAACTTCTACAGAAAGTACACTCTCGATACTTACTCCATTCACCCAAACAAACCCCTTCTCCTGTACAGTCCAGGCAGCAATCTCCAAACGCACAATGGCAACCGCAATGGCAAAGCGCCTCGAAGGCAAGACGATAGTCATCACCGGCGCATCATCCGGTATCGGCCGAAGCACCGCCAAGGAGTTCGCTCGGACCGCGCCCAAGGATCTGAAGCTTATCCTGACAGCCCGACGAGTCGACTCCCTGAACCAGCTCGCGCAGGAGATCGAGGAAGAAGTCGGCGACGGCGTGAAGACACTGGTCGTGAAACTGGACGTCAGCAACCCGGAAGAAGTCAAGAACTTCGTGCCATCCCTGCCGGTCGAGTTCCAGGAAATCGATGTCTTGGTCAACAATGCGTGAGTTTGGAGTCAAATGCTGTTTTTCTTTGTCACAAGGGGCCACTGGTTGTACTGACGGAGATTAGCGGTCTTGTCAAAGGTGTTGCCAAGGCTCCTGAGATCGCCCCGGAGGATATCGATGTCATGTTCTCCACTAATGTCACTGGGTTGATCAATATGACTCAAGCGGTTCTTCCGGTTTTCCAGAAGCGGAGTGACGGTGGTCGTGGAGATATCATTAACATTGGAAGTATCGCTGGTCGCGAACCTTATCCCAGTGGCAGTATCTACTGCGCCACGAAGGCCGCCGTCAAGTCGTTTACCGAGGCGTTGAGGAAGGAGCTCATCGCTTCGAGAATCAGAATCATCGAGATTGATCCCGGTCAGGTCGAGACTGTAAGAAACTTGGATTATCCCTGTGTGTTTATCAAAGCTAACGAGGCGATGGTTAGGAATTCTCCGTCGTGCGATTCTACGGAGACAAGCACAAGGCTGATGCGGTATATGCGTAAGAATTGCTTGGGGCGGGCTGGATTGAGAGGGTAAAGCTGACAGGTTATTATGCAGAGGCTGCGAGCCACTTACCCCGGATGACATTGCAGAAGTGATTGTGTTTGCCGCTGGTCGGCGTGAGAATGTCGTGATTGCGGACACTCTGATCTTCCCAAGCCATCAGGTGAGTCTTAGCTCGATTTGATCGGGATGGCCCCATTTTGAAGCGATCGCAAAACCCTGCTTATAGTTTTCGTATGTTGGAATGGGTATGCTGATTGTTTCTAGGCATCCCCCGGTCATATGCACCGTAGCAATTAGAGACGGGGGTTACTAGTAGATGACAGGGCGACTGTTAGTATCACGCAGAATTATACATTGGATATAGAAGACATACACTGGATGATTGCGAACCCAATCAATCCAGACCAGATCAACTGACTCAAAAGAAGAAACTTTCAACAATAAGCAATGCATGTAAGCTTTCAAACACAGTAAACTTGACGTGAACTGGTAGTTGGACGGCAGCAACCAGACTATCTGCAGGAACGACCACTAAATGCCGGCCACAACCGTATGTACGATAGACATGGATGTCAAAATTTCCAGCCAATGCGAGGCCTTCACGTCTCTATCGAAGGTGACAGCCAGCTGCAGTTTACATAGGTACTAATGAGGATTGCAGAACCAAAAATAACCATCCAGAATAATGGCAGCTAGTCTCCTCCGTACGTTCCACGGAATATAAGAACCAACTATCTATCCTTCCATAACGCTCCAGGCTGTATGGAATTATGTCCGAAAAGGGGTATTGGACAGGCGGCTCCACCAGGGCCACGGGCGCTCTTTGAACCCACGGGTCATAAATTACCCGTAGAAATTTGGAAGTCTGTTTACTTAGAGTACTAGTTGAAAGTT
>ML739458.1:0-13449 GCA_009193565.1 Aspergillus coremiiformis
TTTCTTTATTATAATCTAGAAAATCTTACTTACCTTATTCTTTCTAGAATCTAAAAAATCTTAGTAATTTTATTTATTTTTTTAATTCTTTTTTAATAGACTAGTTTTATATAATTTCTAATAATTATAATAACTTATTTAACCATTGGTCTATCTAATTCTAATTTATAAATAATTCTTTATAATTTTTAAGTAATCTTTAAAATAATTATTATATATCTATTAAATTATTAGCTATAATATCTTTATCCTTGGTATTTAATTCACTTTTAATAATTTATTAAAAATATTTTTGACATTAAGCTTCAAACAAGTATTCTTTAACTTTAATAATTAATAAATAACTAAGAAGAATCTAATATAAATATAGAATCTTTATCAAGTTCTTTGTTAAATAGTTAAAAACTACTTTAAGATATTATCTATTAAGCTTAGAATATAAATAAATATTTTAAGAATATTATTAACTTTACTCTATAATATTTTTTATTTAATAATAGTTAATTTATTTTAATATTTTTTAAATTTTATACTCTTAATTAGTTTTCTATCTAATAATTAAATTTTATTTTAACTATATTATAATTCACTATCTTTAAAAAGAACTAAATTATTATATTTATATTGATCTATCTATATTCTAGTTAAAAAAATATAAGAACTGGTATTGTTTATAATCAGATTCTTAATAAATATTTATAATATAATTAATATATTAGTAAGTTTGTTAATTAAACTATTTAATAATCTTAGAATTATTATTTTAATAGAATTATTAGAGATTATAGACTTGCTAGATTAATATTATAATATACTTATTAGTTATTAAAATAATTGATAAAAGAAAATAAGAAATAACTTAATAAAATAAAGTAAGATAATAAGACTGATAAAAAATAATTTAATATAGTTTATTAAAATAAGATAACAAATTTCTTTAAAATAATCAATAATAATTTCTTTTAAGATAATTAATAACAACTTCTCTTACGAAATAAGATAAGACTTGATAAAAGAATAATTGATAGTAACTTTTCTTAAGAAATGAGATAAGACTTGATAGAAAATAATTTAATTAAATAATAAAAAACAATTTAATAGCTCTTCTTTATATAAAGATTTATTAGACTATAAGTAACTAAAACAATTGATATTAATTTCTCATGGAGCTTTTTATCAATTATTAGTATAAAAAATCAGAAATTAAAATAAGAATAGATGGATATCTTTATCTAAAATTATTAAATATAATGGTTTCCTACACTATATAATTAAATAGAGAGTTATTTTAGGTTTTCTAAGTATAATACAAGTGACTTAAATAAGTAACACGTTCACTGCCACATCTCACCGCCATGGCCGAACGGCATTACATTAAATATATTATTAAATATAATTTAAAAATTATCTAGTATTTCTAACTAGTATTATGTGATTCTGCCCTGATAATTTAGCTATCTACCCACTGAGCTAAAAGATTCAATAAAATGACTTGATGATATCAAGTTGTTTATATAGATAGTATATATACTAGTAATCTTATATTAATTATACTTGTATCTTATATATCTAGTATACTTAGAATTATATTCTTTTTTACTTAGAACAAGCTTAATTCTAAGCTTAGATAAGTATATAGTAAAGATAAAATAAACTAATTAGTATATATAGAGATCTTTAAAGATTCTTAGTTAATAATCACAAAGACTTGCTAACTAAGCTTTGTATAGATTTTAATTAGAGATATCAGGATTTATATATTTTTAAGACTTAATTCTTATTATATAATATAGAATAATATTATATAACCTATATATATATTATTTAATTCTTAAAGAATGGCCTCTCTAAGAATTAAATCTAGATAGTCTAGGTATCCAAGTTTTAACTAATTATTAAGTTAGATATAATTTTATCTTAATAATTTAACTATTTATTTACTAAGCTAAAAGATTTAATAAAATACCTTGATAATATCAAGTTGTTTTGTATAGATAATATATATACTAGTAATCTTATATTGATTACACTTGTATCTCACATACCCAGTACACTCAGGATCACAATTATTAGTATAGTTTTATATATATTATTATAGGGTTGTCTTAAAAGGATCTCCTAAAAGGCTATTTAGATTACTTACTAAACCTAATATAGTTAGTAAAACTATTTGAATCTTTCTATCTAGTGCTAGATCTAAATAGAAAATAGTAAGAAATTAAAATAATAAAATTAATAATTTTATATATATATTGATTTTATATATAAAAAAAATAAATTAATATAAATAAAAAAGTGCTCTATTTAATACTTTATTTAAATAATTAAAATAATTAATTTCTATATTAAAAAAAGTGCTATACTAGTCTAAAGTAATATCAAGGCTAGAGACTCTAGAGATCTTAAAGATCTGGTTACTATATTACTAAAGATCTTACTTAATTTATTTAAATTCTAAGGGTTTTTGATTTTCAGAATCCCTAGATTTTCTAAATTAATATTTTATTATTCTGATCCAAGGTCTCTGATTGGTTAAAATTAATAATAAAATAGTTATCTAGCTAGTCAGAAAGATCATTCATTTTTAAAGATATAGATATATAATACTTTAAATATTTTTTATATAGAAATCAGAATAGATATAAAAATAGGGTCGTGTTAAAAGGATCTCCTAAAACGCTATTTAGACTGTCTACTAAACCTAATATAGTTAGTAAAGCTATTTGGATCTCTTTACTTAGTATTAAATCTAAATAAAAAATAATAAGAAATTAAAATAGCAGAATTAATGATTCTATATATATATTAATTTATATATAAAAAAATAAATTAGTAGAAATAAAAAAGTACTTTATTTAATACTTTATTTAAATAATTAAAATAATTAATTTCTATATTAAAAAAAGTACTATACTAGTCTAAAGTAATAATATCAAGACTAGAGACTTTAAAGATCTCAAAGATCTAATTATTATATTATTAAAGATTTTATTTAGTTTATTTTATTATTCTTATTCAAGATTTCTAATTAATTAAAATTAATAATAGAATAGCTATCTAGCTAGTTAAAAAAACTATTTATTTTTAAAGACATAGATATATAATACTTTAAATATTTTTAGTATAGAAATTAGAATAGATATAAAAATAATTACTTTTTACTATATTTTTAATAATTTTAATAAGATTTTATTAATATAACTTTTTAGATATTTAAATTCTGTCTTTCTATTTAGGCCTAGTACTAGGAACTAATGATATCTAGTTAGTAAACAGTCCAAATGGCTTTATAAAAGGTCCTTTTAACACGACCCTAAAAATAATTATTTCTTATTATATTTTTAATAATTTTAATAAGATTTTACTGGTATAATTTCTTAAATATCTAAATTTTGTCTTTCTGTTTAGGCCTAGTACTAGGTACTAATTATATCCAGTTAGTAGACAGTCTAAATAGGTTTATAGAAGGTTCTTTTAACATGATCCTTATTATAATATTTAATTATCTAATATTATCAGATACTTTTTATAGTAATAAAATATTATTATAAATATAGTTTAATATTTATAGAATCTTACTAAGAATCCTTGTCTATAGTTTATAGCTAGTTAAGATAGCCCTTAGAAACATAGCTAGGATTATAGGTTTCTTAGTATTAATATATATTATATATCAATTAACTAGTTATAATCTATGTAGTCTAAATACTCCGTAGCTAGTATTTGATTAATACTTATTAATTAAAAAATTTTCAATTTAAACCTAATCTAAACTAGTTTAGTATGATAATTTTAGGATCATGTTAAAAGAATCTTCTATAAAGCCATTTGGATTGTTTACTAACTAGATATAGTTAGTATTTAGTACTAGATCTAAATAAAAAGATAGAATTTAAATATTTAAGAAATTATACTAGTGAAATCTTATCAAAATTATTAAAAATATAATAAAAAATAATTATTTTTATATCTATTTTAATTTTTATATTAAAAATATTTAAAGTATTGTGATTCTGCCTTAATATTGGTTATTTACCCACTGAGCTAAAAGATTAATAAAATGACTTGATGATATTAAGTTATTTGTATAAATAATATATATACTAGTAATCCTATACTAATTATATTTATATCTTATATACCTGGTATACTTAGGATTATATCCTTCTTTATTTAGAATAAGCTCGGCCGCGAGCTTATAATAGAAATAGAACGGGCTAATTAATATATATAGAAACTCTCAAAGACCCTTAGTTAGTAATTATATATATAAAGGCATGCTGACTAAGTTTTGTATGGATTTAATTAGAGATATTAGAATTTTTATATATTTTTAGAATTTATCTTTATTATATAACTTAAACAGTATCATATGATCTATATATATATAGGGTCGTGTTAAAAGGACCTCCTAAAAAGCTATTTAGACTGCCTACTAAATCTAATCTAGTTAGTAAAGCTATTTGGACCTCCCTACCCAGTGCTAGATCTAAATAGAAAGTAATAAGAAATTAAAATAATAGAATTAATAGTTTTATATATATATTAATTTATATACAAAAAAATAAATTAACAGAAATGAAAAAGCGCTTTATTTAATACTTTATTTAAATAATTAAAATAATTAATTTCTATATTAAAAAAAGTGCTATACTAGTCTAAAGTAATAATATTAAGGCTAGAGACTCTAGAGATCTTAGAGATCTAATTACTATGTTACTAAAAATCTTGTTTAGTTTATTTAAATTCTAAGAGCTCCTGATTTCTAGAATCCCTAGGCCTTTCTTATATATATATAACTAGTAGTTCTTTGATATTAGATAAACACTATATCTATTAAATCAAAGAGATCTGAAATATATAAAGTTAGAATTAATACTTTATTATTCTTATCCAAGGCCTCTAATTGGTCAAAATTAATAATAGAATAATTATCTAGTTAGTTAAAAAGATTATTTATTTTTAAAGACATAGATATATAATGTTTTAAGTATTTTTAGTATAGAAATCAGAATAGATACAAAAATAATTACTTTTCACTATATTTTTAATAATTTTGATAAGATTTTACTAGTATAATTTCTTAGATATCTAAATTCTACCTTTCTATTTAGGCCTAGCGCTGGGAGCTAACCATATCTGGTTGGTAGGCAGTCCAAATAACTTTACAGGAGGTCCTTTTAACACGACCCTATATATATTATTTAATTCTTAAAGAATGGTCTCTCTAAGAATCAAATCTAGATCTAGATACTCAAGTTCTGACTAATTATTAAGTTAGATATAATTCTATCTTAATATTAGTTATCTATCTACTGAGCTAAAAGATTAATAAAATAATTTGATAATATCAAGTTATTTACATAGATAGTATATATACCAGTGATCCCATACTGATTACGCTTGCATCTCATGTACCTGGTACACTCAGGATCATAGTATTATATATCTATATCTTTAAAAATAAATAATCTTTTTAACTAGCTAGATAGCTATTTTATTATTAATTTTAACTAATTAAAGATCTTGGATTAGAATAATAAAATATTTAAATAAATTAAATAAGATTTTTAATAATATAGTAACTAGATCTTTAAGATCTCTAGAATCTCTAGTTTTAATATTATTACTTTAGATTAGTAAAGTACTTTTTTTAATATAAAAATTAATTATTTTAATTATTTAAATAAAATATTAAATAAAACACTTTTTTATTTCTATTAATTTATTTTTTATATATAAATTAATATATATACAAAACTATTATTTCTACTATTTTAATTTCTTATTACTTTCTATTTAGATCTAGTACTAGATAGAAAGATCTAAATAGCTTTACTAACTATATTAGATTTAGTGAGCAATCCAAATGGCTTTTTAGGAGGTCCTTTTAACACGACCCTAATTTTAATACTATACCCTAACCAGTCTGGTTGTGGATAGGGTAGGTTAGGGTGAGGTCCCTACATACAAGTGATCTGGCCCAACAAGTATCACTGCATAAACACTCTGTAACAAGTCTTAAAAGGAATGAAGTGATTCAAGTGATTCAATCCTAATAAGAATATAAATTTATCTGGAAGTAAACTTGAATGTGGAAGGGTATCTATCTCATAGTCTAACAGTTAAACTTCAATCTAGGGTTCATGTAGAACAGATCGTATTGCTCTTATCACAGTTTACCCATCACAACATCATACTCCTTCTCCGGGTAGCGGCGCATGGCACGTCCCTCATCTGCCTTACATTCATTCCTACCCCTCTAGCTGACTCAAAATCTTCTTCTGAGGCATGCATGAATGCTCTTGGATAGGCCAAAGTCTCAACTGTTGTGCCACTTGAGTTCTCTGCACAAACTCCGGACTTTGTTGTAATTTCTTGTCCTGTACCTGTAACACCCATCTCATGTTCAGGACAATGCTCACGTACTGATGATTTGGGGTTTGAGGAGTGCCGCCGCGACTGCCTGCTGGAAACTGGCGCTACCTTAGGTATACACCTGGATCTGGATGAGTTCATTGGCTTGTCAATAGAGTCCACTCCAGTCAGTAATTCTCCCTCCGTCTGTATGTCGGTCATGGGTCGTTCTTTCAAATTCCCGTTGAGTTCTCGAGCTTCGACTTTCCAATGAGAATCGATTTGAATTCTTTCATTCACAGAATCATGGCTAATAGGTATTTCTTCTCTGGTTGCTGATGAGGTCTTCCCTTTTCTACCAGGGACCAAGTTCGCTGGTGGCCTGAGAGAATCATCGGCAGAAGTCGTCGAAAGTGTTGTAGGATGCCTGTCTTCAATATTTGAGCCTTGTGCTTTCCCCGTGTTAATTTTACAACTTGCATCCTCGTCAGCTTCATCGTTTGATATCGTTCGCGCGGCATGGGTACTTGAGGGTCTTCTTGAATTATGGTTACCTCCGACAGCTGCTATGAACTCATCTGTAGGCCGTCTCATCTTAACCCTCAAATTCGGTTCCGCGTAGCTTACAACAGGTCGTTGGCGCCTCGTAGGTCGAGATGAGGTATTGGGAAAAGTAATGAATGTCTCAAATCCATCCTGTGCTCTAGGTACTGCAGCAGATGCAGCAGATGAGGTTGGGTTTTCTTCGAGGGCTTCAGATTGGATTTGAAGATTCCCATCTCTATCCGTCTCCCGCCTCGAATTATCAGTATCTTTATGACATGAACTCCCGTTTGTAGTCGTTCTTCTGCAGTGCACTTCTCCCTTTGGTCGGGTTGAACGCGTGACTTCCTTTTTGTCACTTTCGTCACTCATCACTGCTTGGGGCTTGTAATCCTGTCCATGAATGACAGTAGCTCGAAATTCGGTTGGAGTTATGTTTATGCTCTCTGTTGTTCCATAAGTTATGCTGGGCTTAGAAGGACTATGGATTTCGACGTACTCGGTTCAAGGACTTTTCGCTTAGGTCGTCCATCACCTTTGGAGCTTCCCTTCAATAACACCTGCCTCATAATGGCACATTGATCGCTGCGTGTCGATAGCAATTGTTCGTCATGCATTAAGTGTGGTGAGTGACTTGGCCGGCTGAATTGGAAATCGTCCTTTTCCGGCGGTACTAGTTCAAACTCCTCATCGTCACCACCAGAAAATTTACGTTTGGCACCTGATTTCAGCAAGAGTTCGGAATGCTCTTCTGTAGCAGGCTCTCCACGAGGTATGTCATAGACTGATTCACGTGCCTTACTGGGGCCGACCTTTCTTTTTTTTCTCGTTTCAAGAGTTGGGGGAAGTGGCGCCTCATTATCACCTGGCGAGTCAAGCTCTTGGGTATTCGCAATGCCTTTAGATAACGTCGAGTATGAATCGCCATCCATAATCTCTTGTTGCGATATTGGAGCTTCCCCTGGATCCAGGCAGTGTGGGACGTCTATATCACTATTCATTATTTCTTGTATTTCCTGTGATCTTCTGGCTTTCAGCGATAGTCTGTTAAGCATATCAAGTACAACTTACTGTAATGTCCTTCGTGGATAGCATATATCTTCCAGTATAACGGGTAGTCTGCCGCCTTCCTCTGATGCTGGAAAAGGTTCCAGATCTGCCATGTCTTCTCTCAAATCTAAGCTTGGTTGGCGCGGGTGTGCAGCTTCCGTCATTTGAGTGACGGGTTGGTTGAATTTGCGTGGTAATGCGCCCAAATCAGCCACCAAGCCTCCTAGCTCCATCAGCTTATTGTCGAGCTTTGTCTTGATGTCAGAGACCCCATTCTGCAATAACCTAGCCGCCTCAAATCTCTCCATCTCTTGACTTAGCGTTATGACTCGCTCCCTCAGGGACACATTTTCGGAAAGGAGATGCGAAACTTCCGACTCAAGGCTTCGGATTCGAAGGGACTGTACTGAATTCACGCGGGCAATTTCACGATTCTGTCTCACAAATCGCCGTTTTACTGAGTTGTTGGGGACGTTAGAAGCGTTGACGACCAAATAATCGTGCATGTAACTCACAGACTTCGACGGATTCTGCTGATGTTGTCGATTCATTTAAGCGAGCCATGCTTCATAGGGCGGTGCAGACTGGACTGCCCGCCTTGCTGTAACCAGACGAGTGGTGACGGAAAGGAGAATAAATTCGAGACGGACAAATTAATAGTAGATTAAGTTGAATTGAAGGGTGTGTTGGGGCCATGAAACAGTTGATGGAAATTTTTCTTACCGGTGCTAATTGGGAGTAGGTACGGAGTAGATAACTTTGACTCCATGACTTAGCCAGGAGCCTCCATTTGTTGATAATTGTCCACACTGGGATTAGCGTGTAAAGTGGGTTTATCTGAGAAGGTGCCCGGCGGACCTGTTCTTGTCGAAACCTCTAATCTTTGCCATCTGGTCCCAATCCAGGGAGGACAAGTTGTCAGACATTTTCTTTAGCAAGACTCCCAGTTGAATCGCTTTGCTAGGATGGCTCACACTTCGCGACTTACATCGATATTTCCTGCAGGGTCTTCTACAGGCTCATCTTTTCGCCAACCGAGCACACATCATGGTGCGCCTCAGCAGCAGTCGTCGGTCCTGGCGGCCCGGATTGCGTCAAAGAAGGCAGAACTAAATAACCTGAAGCAACTTCGCGATATGAGTGGTACACTGGCGATGCAAATGCAAGTCTTAGAACAGAAGATAAGGACGCTTAATGATGGTACCGAAGGTTTGTTAATTTCAGTCTCTATATGCCACCGCTTTAACCTGGATATGCACTCTTGCAATATGTTTCTTAAGCGCAAGAATGCCCAAATAATGCATATCTATGCATGCTTAGTGCTAATGCTTGTATGTAGGTGTTGCTTTAGTTCTTTCAAATTGGGATAATGTTTTGCAATCGATTAGCATGGCTTCTAGTAAGCCTGGCCCCTTTCTAGTTATCCGCTTTGACATGACTTAAATTTGTACTGGTAACTACCATTACTGATTCTTCGTTAACTTTCAGCAAAAACTGTAAATATTCGAAGACCAACAGAGCAAGAGTCGAACACCGGGTCTGGGGGTATTAGGATAGTCGATTCTGATATTCCTGCGACTCTTGTTCGAATCCCAGCAGAACAAGCCGCAGGGGGAACAGAGTGATCAATGCCTTCTGTACTATACGTCATACTTCCGTATCATCCGTTAAAAGGATGTGGCACCATGGCAGGAGGCCAATAGCGAACGCTGATAGCCAGCCCTCGCCTTATGGATATAATATCGGGCCCAATATACTGATGCCCACGGGTCCAACTTACGTCCTGTCACTTATATTGTTGTTATGAAGCACTGACATGAAGGAGTGCCTCTCGGCATATTTCAACTATAATAGTGAGACATTTGGCGAGCCTGCGTTATGAATGAGCGAGTTGTGCCCGATTGATCGGGCCGTATGCACAGGGACACCTTGGAAACTGTATATTGAGGCAAAACTTCTAGCACCGCTGACTCTGCGGCAAAGAGGCCCTGTTTAGATGTCGTGTTTCTTGGTTGAAGCTAAATGGTACCTTAATGTTGCGATCTGCGCACATGGTCAGATACAAGTACCTATACAGCTCAGCTTAGATTGTGTAATAATAAATAAAGGGTCGTGTTAAAAGGATCTCCCATAAAGCCATTTGGACCGTCTACCAACCAGATATAATTAATATTTAGCGCTAGGCCTAAACAGGAAAATAGTATAAAAATATTTAAGAAATTATACTAGTAAAATCTTATTAAAATTATTAAAAATATAATATAAAAGAATTATTTCTTTATCTATTCTAATTTTTATACTAAAAATATTTAAAGTATTATATATCTATATCTTTAAAAATAAATAAGTTTTCTAACTAGCTAGAAAGTTATTTTATTATTAATTTTAAGTAATCAAAGATCCTAGTATAGAAAAGCTAGTCTAGAAATTACTAGTTATATATATATAAGAGAATTTAAACAAACCAAGCAAGGTCTTTGACAATGTGGTGGCCAGCTATTTAAGATTTCTTAGATATTATTACTTTAGACTAGTATAATACTTTTTTAGATATAAAAATTAATTATTTTAACTATTTAAATAGAGTATTTAAATACAGTGCGTTTTTATTTATGCTAATTTATTTTTTTATACTCTATAAATAAATTAAATTAATTCTACTGTTTTAATTTTTTTCCACTTTCTATTTAGGCCTAGCGCTGGGTAGGGAGATCTAGATAGCTTTTTAGAAGATCCTTTTAACACGACCCTATTTTTATATCTATTCTAATTTCTATACTAAAAATACTTCAAGTAAAATAGAGGGCCAAAAGTTTGAAGACACCTGCATCTTTCGCTAAAAACAGAACTTTTGAAAGTTAATTTTCTTAATTGAATAGATTTAAATCTACCTTTCTAATATATAGAAGTATATATTAATATTTAGTATACTAGCTATCAAAGAATAGGAATATCTATTCTCTAGTAGACTAATCTTAATTAGAAAAGATTTTTATAATCTAATCTAATTAAAAAGATCAAAACTAATTAATTCTTTTAATATTACTACTATTTTATTTATCAAGAAATTTTAAAAACTAATCTTTACTAATTTTATTATCTAGTCTCTATTTATTATTTTAGCCACTACTTAAATTTCCTTGCTTAGATAGTAAGATTTTTTATTTAAAGTAATTAAATTCCTAGATAATATTTATAAATATAATCTTAATTTTTTACTTTTTAATTCTTTTTATTATTATTACTTAGAATTATTTATTTATTTTTTAATTAATTTATTTACTTGATTTCTTGATTATCTAATCTAATCTCTTTTTATAATTAATTCTATTTACTATTTTTCTTGTTAATAATCATTTTCTTTCTTAATATTTTTATATTTTGATATTTCTTATTTAGGCTTAGTTTCTTTAATAATTATAAGTCTAGTTTAGTTCTCTTACCTATCTCTATATTTTATATAACTCTTTTTTTTTAATATTATATAATGAAACCCTATATAACTTGCTTACTAGAAAAGTTAATTTCTTGATAGTATATAATAGATTGTATAATTTTATTAGCTAATCTAAAATTACTAAATAAGTCTAAATTTGATTAAAATCAATTTATATTATATAATATATAGATCTTTCATTAACCTTTTAATTTAATCTTTTGATTGATTTTTTGATTGATTTCTAATTAAACTTTCTATTAATTTTTATTTTTTTTATTTACTATCTAATTCTGATATTGTTTATTCACTAAATTATATTAAAAATAAAGAATAAGATTTCTACTATATTTACTATATCTAGTAATTAATTATTATAGTTCTATAATATATATTGAATTATAGAAATAAAAGAAGTATAGAATTATATTAATTCTGAATTATTATAAAAACCAAGTTTACTATTAAAACTAATCTATTCTAGATCTAATATAGTAAAATTAAGTACTATATTAATTATTTAGCTTGATTATACTAATTAAGAAATTTACTAAGATACTATATATAATTATACATTTTAAGTATATAAATATTATATAATTACTACTAGAATATTAATGATTCTATTAATAATTATATATTTATTATTATTTAATAATTACTAGATAATTCTAAATTTAAATTCTATCTATTAAATTCTTTGAATATTTATAACTAAGCTTGTATGTATTAATTAATCCTAAAAATATAAAATAATATATTAATATTATATACTTAGAATCCTACTATATAGTAGTTTAACTACTTATATTTTAACAAGCCATAATTCCTCGCTTCGCTCGGTAGGTTGAAATTTTATGCTTAGTAATTATCAACATAGATATTTTCTATTATTTATATAATTTTAATAAATAATATATATAATCACAATCAAACCAATATATTAATAATACTAATCAGAAATACTATATACTACTTAATACTACTTAATATACTATTTAATATATCAATACTACTAATTAAAAATACTATATATTACTTAATAGAATAATTAACACCAAAATTTATAGACTATAGTATTAGTTATTACTATATAAAAAATATTTTTTTTATAGAATATAGAAAAATTAAATATTATTTTTTTTTATATTACTAGCTAGTATTTTAATTCTTATAAACCAAAAATATTAACACTAGCTAGTTTTTTCTTCTCTATTATTATAATAACTAGTTCTGTATTTTTTATAATAATTAGTTCTCTTTTTAAAATAGCTAGTAATTTACTCTTTATAATAATTAGTTCTTTTTTTAAAATAGCTAGTAATCTAGTTCTAATAATTATAATAATAAGTTCTCTACTTTCTTTTCTAATTAAAAGAACTAGTATTTTTTTCTTTAGTTATTTATAAGATCTAACTAGCAAGTTAAATATTAATTATATTTAAAATTCTAACCATGTTCCTAGCTATCTATTAATTATAATCTAGAATATAGTAACTATACTAGTAATAAGAGAATTTATAATACAAGCTAAAGAAATCTTCACTATACTTAATCTATACTAAAATCTAAATTTTAAGACTATTTTAATATAAGTAGTAGAGATACTACAGACTAAAAAAAATATATATATACTATATATAGAATTATAAGTTATATTTAGAATATATTATCATACTAGAATATTTTAAAAAAATATATACTAACTATTATTACAATAGTAATAATATAAGATATTTTTTCTATAGTTAATAAATTATACTTTATAAATTATAAATTCTAATTAATTATAATATTAATAGTCTTGCGGACCAAAGAGAAAAAAAAGAAAAAAAAATAATAATAATAATAATAAAATAAAAGAGAAAACAGCCAAGGAAAAGAAAGAAAAGAAAAAAAAAGAAAATAAAAAGAAAGAATTAGTATATACTAGTTATATAGATATCTATATAATCTAGATATACTAGGTTTTTATTATAATAATAAGTTATTTTAATAATATAGCTACTAAAATAATAATATTAATCTAGATATTAGTTATAGTTATTAATATATATACAAGC
>ML739459.1:0-13411 GCA_009193565.1 Aspergillus coremiiformis
AAAAAAAAAAAAAAAAAAAAAAAAAAAAAAAAAAAAAAAAAAAAAAAAAAAAAAAAGGGTGAAATCGCATGTAATACACGCTATGCTGCAGCCCTGCCACTGCATAAGAAGATTTCGGTTTCCCGGAGCTGATAGGCCCTTGCGGGCAGACCGAAACGAAGCATTGCAGGGTTCAGTTCGGCCGCTGGCGGGAACATCAGACGACGCCCCTGCTCCAGGACATCTTCATCTAGAGCTGTGGAGCTTCCGATGTCCGCTTCGACACCTAAATTAAATCACTATCTCGCCTGGAAGTTTGGGGGTCTCGACCATGGGTACCTACGGGAAGCAAGATATGTTCTTACATCCGTCACTTGGTACGAATAATTCCAGCCAATTTAAATATATCAAAGAAACAAAGTCAATCTAGTAGTAGCAATAGCAGCAGCAGTAGTAGTAGAATTTTTAACTTCGACCGTGAAGAGCACGCCATCTATCCTCAGTCGGTAAGATCTGAGGCAAGGTCAAACGTCGGACCCGCTGCCAATGATGAAGAGGCACACACTATCACCATCCCCTTCAACACACCTCCAGAATCCCACTCTCCATTCCCACCGACTCGATCCAATCCAGCCCAATCACGCCGGATCACTGGAGCAGAAGAAGAAGTAGTAGTAGTACGCCGCACAGGCTAACCCTGCACTACCACCTCCTAAGTCAGTAGATACTCGGCCTGGTAGTGGACAGGCTGGGAAAACGGAATGGAATGGAGGGGAAGGGGAAAACCCAACAAGAGCTAGCCATATAATTCATGTTTATTGGGTGCGGAAGAGTAGGTCAGCGACACCAAACTTACAGTGGCTTGGTTAGTGAACCGTGGTACTGGAACCCACTCACGAATGGGAGTGAGGCTCTAATGCTGTCTAACTATTACCAATGGTCAGACTTTACAGAGTACACAGGGCTTCCCTCTGCTGAAGGAAACAGGCATGACAGCCAAACGGGAGACACGATGCGTTGGTGGGTGGGTTTCTCTTGGCATAGAACTGGGGCATGGGGGTGATTTGCTGATTAGCTCCCATGGATCATTTTCCATTGGTTATGTTAGTCGTTATTTTCGACTCATTTATTTTTTATTAGTACCCTTGATGATTTTTGTTTTTTTTGCAGTATCTTCTCTTTCCCAGGACTGGAGTTTCTTTTCTTATTTGGTCACCTATCCACACTACCTACTCCGTAGTAGGTTCTACTCTTCTTACCATTACCTATGTGAGAAGTATGTACGACTTCATGTATGAGTATGTATGTACATACATATCTACAAAACAAGAGTCATCCATCCATTCACTCATTTCTTACACACAGTTCAGATAATAATCTGCAGCATTTTCAACATATCTCTATATTCTTTAGACAATTATCTTCTCTTTTGCTTTCTTGTGCAGGATTGCATTATAATTGGTATATCTGCCAGTGCTTCCTAAATGGAGATTCTCTAGGGTATGTACATACATAGCTGGTGTTTTCTTCTTTTTTATGTATTTGTTTTAGTAATATTTATCTACTATCTATTATATTTTAAACCTCAGTTCCTTCTGGCACTTCCATGGATCTAGTATCTAACCCTTTCTAAATCTCCGACACTGATCAAATCATAAACGAATACAATATCTAGAGATTTTTTAATCAAACTCTACTGGGTATGGACTGATAACCGCCAACTCTGTGTGTCCCCAAATCTTTCTTTCTCCGTTTACGGCCGTAGAAGGGAATCAAACAAGATGAATATATGGACAATTTGAAGTAGTCTGTCAATGTAGAAGTCAAGAACGATGAGTCGTCAGACCACTGACGCTATCGATTGAACCTGTCAAAGGCTCAAAGCAAGCTGAGTGGATGTTGTTATTGGCAGATTAACAGTAACAAAAAAAGGATCGGGTCTCGGCGACGAAGATCCAGAGATGATGAGTCTGGAAGCTGGAGCAAAAGGAATGGGTACATACCTCATGTATGTGTACTCCGTACTGTACGTACTACGGAGTACATACATACATACTCCGTACATAGTTGGTAATTTAGCTGCTCTCGGGTACTACACTAAAGGCTTTGCAGGAATTATACTAGTAGTAGTAGCTTCCCTTCCTCTCTGTAGACTGATTGTATACGGAGTATTCATTTTGTATCTATCCTGGATCTCGGATAAGTATCACATAACCTTGTATGTACCATCCTGGACACAGGCAAGGGATCAGGAGTGCGGGCAAGTTGCAACTCCCTCGTATAGACATGTAGCCAAGTGTCCGTCCTGCATGAAGGCCTCTCGGTACACGGGCGAAACAAAGCAGATTCCACACCCCACACCAGCCAAGTCTTCACCATAGCAAAATTTAATGAAAAGCTCTCTAGAAAAAAAGGACGTTGAACATGTAATACTTGCCGACTACATAAACCCCACAAAATGGCATTTGTCACACTGATGTCTTCAATCCTGTTGGAAGGAAAATCAACGATACTCCGCAAGAACCAACATTTGATTATACTTCTTGGTATCATTAGAAATTTCTTCACAGTCAATATCATATTCAGAGTTACGGAGTAGCTCAGGGAAGGGGAGTGGACAAAAGAATGTCAGCTGGTTTTCAATTGATCTCTGGGCTGCGTCGTCTGTCATCTGCAACACTTTTTTTTTTTTTATCTTTCTCTTGGCACGATGGCGACAGTATAAACTGTGTTTCTATGTGAGACGGTAAATCATCATACCTATTGAGGAACAACTATTGGACTTGGGTTAAAGGCCGAGCATACGAGAAACAAGATAGTAAGTAGTGACCTCGGCCAGAGTTGCTTTTTGAGATGACAGGATTAATCCTACCAGTGGGAGCCGGCCATAGGGCGCCACTTGTGACTTCCCAATAAGGACAAGGTATGTACCTGTACTGGGTTATAGGTGTGGATGTGTGGAGGCCATGGTGTCAAGAATGGTACCTGTTACATCGAGATTGCGGCGCAGTGAAGTTGCGCAAGTCTAACTTGATTATACACCATGTACTCCGTATAGTACTGTACCATGGCTTCAGGTTCCTGCCCACATGCCTACATACAGGCACCGGGTCATATTATTCTAGTCAAAGGAGGCATCGTGCCACCGAAAGTACCCCATCAAGACCTATTATCAGTTAAGAAAAGGTTCGGACGGGTGGACAGTGACGATAACGATGACGAAGAGCGGCAAAAATGATCGGCCACTTGCGTCTTCCGTAGTAGGACACTGTAGATCCCCATCATGCGGGAAGCGTTATGGTTTCTTCATATCTGCCCGCTTTGTCTGTGCTATCTTGTCCGAATCCTGAACTAATGAGTAGCGTACCAACTAGTCAGATGGTTAGTCTCCTCCATCAACCCAAGCAAAGACAAAGCGATCCGTACCTTCATCCGTTCTGCCACCTGAACCAAATCCTTGACATTAACGATCCCCATTAGGGCAGTCGATCCAAACCGCTTGCCCCTACCCAACCCCCTTGTACTAATTTCATCCACGCGTACTCCGTACCCGCATCCTCTTTCAGTCACGTGAGCAGAAATGGGGTTCAAAATGACTCGATTGGGTCATAGTCCGAGTCTACTAAAAGGACATCCCGGTGGTGATTGGTAAAAAGGGCCTTCCTTCCGTGGTGGATACTTAATTGAAGGAGACAAAGACAAAGACACTGGGCAGGGGGGTCAAATATACCTATCCAGCGACTGACTTCGAGGCTTGACACTGACTCGCACCCGACACTTGTAGTTACACAAATCCAGACTCGACAGTACCATGGAAAACAGGGAAAAAACCGTGTGTACTCCGTACTGCCGGTTGGGTTCGGCAGGGCTCTGTTTGGTTGTACCGCCTTTGAGCGGTGTGGCAAATTGACGCGCTATACGCGAGTTCAACAACAAAGAACATCCCTTTAAAAAAGACTATGTATGGTATAGGACGTTATGGACATGTCGTCTTCCACACTCGAGAGATGCGCTCTAGACTGGTATGGATCCCCCATACAGTCAGCTATGAGCGGCACACCACTCAAGTTGAGGCTCAAATGAAACAGCTGCGGGTTGCCGCAACACCTGGTGGCTCCATAGTGTGCGATAGTACGTTTTGATGGAGTCTGGAGTCTGGACAGCCCATTTTCGCACCATCATAACCCGACATGCAAGCGAGCTTAAGCGTGTTACTAACTCAGTACTACTTTACAACATTACAAATGGAAGGCCCTAAAACAGCTATATCATTCTATCTCACCGTGTACAACTGTCGGGCCTCCATTTGTCTAGTTAGGGCGTTACATCGTTCACTGTTCAAATGACTAGGATTAGAAGTCAAAGACCCTATCCTACGATTCATACCCCGTAGTGTTCCTCTTCTTTCCCCCCTCCCTTTCAATAATAATAATAATAATATTATTATTATTATTATTATTACTACTACTACTGATACTACTAACAGTAATAATTTGTTTGTTTTCTCCCGTCTTTTTCTCTTTTTCTTTTTACTCTCTCTTTCAGCAAAAAAAAAAAATGAAAACTTTGTATAAGTCTTGAATTTAGATATCTGCATGTCTCAATGACTATCAAATGAGTGTATATTCTAGAAAGATCGAGTCAGATTCGTGGCTTCAGCCACCATTTAAAGTCATAGCTCCAGAACGATAGAAACCAATAATAATACCTACTTATAGCCGATGACGAACTGTCAGGGTTCGGTTGATTCCCTTAGGGATAGTCGAAAGTAAAACATAATACCGGTAATAAATTACTACGTACGGAGTACTACAGTACAGAATCCATCCTATATTTACCTAAGACGGGGGAAATGAAACAAAGGGGGCCAAAAGGAGAGAGACAGACAGAGAGAGAGAGAGAGAGAGAGAGAGAGAGAGAGAGAGCCCTGGGGATTTGGCTCGGGAATGGACGGGATCTCCCCCCGTCTGTCCGCCAACAGTACTACAAGAAGTACTACTCCGGAGTCCGTACTCCGTAACTACTATGGACTATTACTAACTACTCCTACTCCTACTACTACTACCAATAGGCACAAAATAGTCACAACGCACGGAATACTCCGTACTAGGAGTCTGATCACTTCTCCAGTGCATGTCAACCTGCTCTCCACTCATTGAGATCGCCGTGCTTTTGTGACGGCTCAACGGCGATGCAACCGCAGCTACTACATGGGTCGTATGGGTTGCATTGGCAATTGTATTTTCGACTGCTGTCTCCTCAGGTAACCCCAGGCATCCAATGAAACCAAAAATTTGTCAATAAGGGGATATGACAGAAAAGGATCACTGCAGGTAGATGCGTTGTCTCTTCCCGGAAATGATATCCTGCGGGTGGTATTTGTCGGTGAGATCCTCAATCCAATACCTCTAACGAAAGTACAGTATACAAGAAGTCTTACATACTATGAGATAGGAATTCTGCGGTGTCCAATGGGGTATCTTCCAGCTCAAATCAAAATTTCCATGGACTGATAGGGCAAATGTCAGCCGAAGTTCATGCTATGCTGCACTTAGGTCAATCACTTTTGTCGAAACTTTATTCGTGCCTTTCCTTTGTCGTATATCAGTTGATCCTGCCGCGTCTTTTTCGTCCTCACGCTCCCCGACCATGGGGAGGCTAGATATATAATGATGCTACACAAGAAGAACAATGAGAACAAGAACAGTGAATGAAGAGATAAGCCGGTACTTCTCTGCCTTTCAAGGATCATGTTGCAACTCCTTGCGATCGGGCCTTTGCATGATTGGTGCAGTAGTCTAGGCAATCGTTTGATCTGGTCCCAACGGGCATGATACTTGTCATTCCATTGTGATATGGATCAGTGATGATTAGGATTGATGCTGGACACAACCAACAGGTGTCCCTGGCTGTCAACCCTGCTGTATAACTTTCCTGGATCTGAATGCTGACCAACACTTCTTATGAAATCACCTGGACAACAGTGCAACCTTCATGAAGCACAGTACATTTCGTGCGAAGCGATGGCCATGCAGCATCATCCAACATCTGCTGATATTCTTTGTCTCCACTTCGTGGGCGGAGGCTACTTTTTGGCCTCGAGGAGTCGAGGCCTGTTCGAGGCTTTGAGCTCCATTTAGTTTGAATATCCACTTTGACTGCACCACCTTAAGAGCCCTCTCCTGGACGGACACAATATAATCGAACGGAAGATCTACACACGAACTCATCCATTGATTGTGATAAACAGTCAGACGGATAGTTAGCTGATTATTTACTTGTTCTGCGCCACAGAACGGCTGATCGGTCCCCTTTTGCCTCTTGCACGGCGCAATCCTGAGCTTCAAGTGTCAAGCTTTTATAGCGGCAGACAGTAACCAATCCCCTCCCAGGTAATAGTAATTGCCTAGTTAAGTTCCCACTGGTTCGGCCGAAGCATCAATGTTGGCAAATAATTCAACCTGTTGCATCAATTTTCATTTCCACATTAGTCTACGGTTAGTCCAGGTACTACTCTTCGTAGGAAAGTTGGTACCTAGTACCTAGTAGGTACTGCCTAGCACCTAAGGTGTTAATCAAGCATCTCTTTCCTAAACAGACAAGGAGGAAGGAGTGAACCGTGGTACATACCTGGAGCTTCGACGGGTTGGAGGATCTTTCAGTTCGAAAATGTGGGTCACGCTACTCTTTCTGATTCTGGACTTATGGAGCAACTCCTGCGTTGACTTGCTGTAGAAGGAAGTGGGAAAGGAAGCACGGTCGTAGTATATTTGGACTTAATATTTACCAATGGATGATACAGCAAAGGTACTACTAGGTAGCTTCGAACCTTATCCGGTACGGACCTATCGGCTGAATTGCGTCCAAAATATCGCATTATCTCTTTCAATGATTGGTGATTCATTCAATATGATACAAAATACAAAAGAGAATTAACCATGGACAATTCATCCAGATTTCAGATTTAGGTACCTTAGTACTAGTACCTTAGGTAGGTAGACTACAATTCTTTCCGTTTGTGTCGTTTTCGGTTTTCTTTCTTTCCCTTTTTTTTTTTTTTTTTCCTGTGTTGGTACCTTCCGGGTATATCCAATAGCTGTCAATATCTAGTAGTAGTTGGTCAAGTTGCGCCCAACACATGGGGGAAAGTTGCCTCAAATCTCTGGCAGTAATCATGCGGTACCCTTTCCGCATGGGATTAGACGCCAGCCGCTCAACTCTTGTCTCAGAAAGGAAAGAAGAAAAATATTCCAATGGAAGAACAGGGGATATGTACAGAGTAGTCTCATGCCTTATGGAGTACAGTTCAGTTGCATGTCAAAAATGCATCTTCCAATCCAACGCTGCATGGCATTCTCCCTCTCAGAAATAGAACAATTATATTCATATATATTTTTTTTCTAAATTATATGGGCTTCCTATCTACGCTGTAGAGAAATTTGAGACCCGGCCGCGTTGGATCCAATCAGTTCTTTAAACTGATATTGATTGGCATCTATTCTACCTCGTTGGGATGCGGCACAGTCTTTGTACATATGGACGGCGCTTCGATTGCCCTCGGCCCCTCTCTTAGGACCATACATATTAATATCTATTCTGTAGAATAAATGAAGTCCACTAGTGTCACCTGGCACTATTGTTAGGTTCCCTCTTTGAACTATTTGGTGGGGGTTTTCTCTCTCTTTCTTTTACTAGGTGACCATATCAGTTTAGTTTATTTGAAAGTGAGCTAAAGTACTAATTATTATTGTTGGCTTTCTTTCTTTCTTTCTTTCTTTTTCTTTTGCTTTTTTTTTTTTGGTTTAAATTAAATGGGACATTTTGCCGACAACCCCAATGACAAGCTTTGACTTCGATGCCACCCGTGATCATATGAATAAATAACTTAATCCAACGATCCATGTATTATACGGTAACAAAAGGTCTTCCAAATTAAAATTTTCAAATGGGTATGTACATACATGTACTGTACCTGGAGTAAGGGGGTAAAAAAAAACCGGTCTCTTCAAACCGTTTCGATCGACAAAGCTCGGCAGAAAGATGTGAGATTCAATTCCCGCCTGCTGTCTCACTTACCTAAGTTATAAGTCTCTTGACGTTTTACTTTAATTATCCAATAGATAAAGAGGAGCTTTGTATTCGTACTTTATCCTCTATTGTTGTTATGGGGAAGGGGAGGGGGGCAGAGTGGGGGTACCTATTATTCCATGTTTGCCTTATTCTTCGCAACATTTTTCCTGGATGGGCCGCGTACTACCCCTGGAGAAGGCAAGATTACCGTAAGGGTAAATCTACAGGGTAATCCTTGACAGGTTACGACCTCAGCTGGACGGAACTTGCTGAAGGTTGTCGACTAATGCCCAACTACGACACCCTCGACCAGATTGTCGGGTCCATAGTGGTATTCAACGCGAGAATCGGTCGGTGGGCGCATCACCAGAATTAATATATTGCTGCCGGTGGACTGGGACTGGGAATAAATGGGAGGGCTAAGAGATTGCTATACCGGAATGAGTAATGGCATGTTTTGGATTTCAGGTTCTTTTTTCTTTTTTTCTTTTTTCTTTTTCTTTGTGTTTTTCTTCTGCCTTCTGCCATTAACCTTTGTTCTAGAAAATAATAAGATGGCGTTCTATAGGAGATGGTTATTGGTGGACTTTCTCTTCTCTCCCTCCCCCTTTTTTTTCTTTTTTTCTTTTTTAGTTAGGTAGAATCTAATGGTTGTCGATACTCCTGTGTATGTACAGAGTACGGAGTACGGAGTACGGAGTAGACTGCCTAGGTATCTGTAGGTATGCAGCGGTGGGTGCAGGTGAGTAATACTATGCCCTGATATGATCTCGGCCGTACCACATCCAGTTTGCTCGTCAAACTAAACCGTCAGGTATATTCTCAGTACTCCGTAGACAAAAATTATGGGTCGATACGTTGCTATCAATAGTACGGAGTAGATACCAAGTCATTTCCTTTCTTTTCTTCTCAAACTCCACTATGTCAAACTCTTTGTTTCTTCACACCTATCGGTGATCTCCGTATCTAATTTCTACCATTTCACATTGAAATGTATCCATGGATACCGTGGTCTCCACGGGACAAAACCAAAATCTCCGACATTAGTGATGTACAAGCATCCCTCATACTCCATCAAGTATCATATGTCTTTCAAATAACTCAAGCAGATGGGAATCATGGGATACAAGAATCGTGATCGTAATAATAATAACCAAAATACAGAGTAACAATAATAATAAACTTACGTCCACATGCACGCCCCTCCTCCCCCGGTGGAGCCCCCCCCCAAAAAGCTCAAGCCTTGGATTTCTACGGTTTTGTGATCTTCGACTGGTCTGCTTATTTATTCTTCTGCTCTGACATGATACTAGATACTATAGCGTCAATTTTGCATCGGAATTGGGCCAATTGGTCCCCACCGATATCCATCCTGTTTTCCTTCTGCTTTTACTCACGGAGGATATGCTAACCGAGAGGGATCCATATTCAATTCCTGTCGAAACTTTAGAGTTCCTTGGCGCCCAATTCTGCAGACTCGACCGATTTCCCTACAGACGAAACGAGAGTCATGTGTTGTACTCACCCCCCCTCCATACATCGTTAGGTAGTTTGTTAGGTGTGTATGTACGGAGTACTGTACCAGAAAACTCGATCGAGTTTACTTTTCTCCTTGCTGACCCAGGGTAGATCGGGAATTGCGGATGAATTCCCCGTTCTCGCTCACATTGTCATCTACGTTGCGGTTGTTCGGATCTTACAACTTCCGTTTCACGTCTTCTGAAGTCAAGTATCTTGTCAGCCGCGTATATGTACAAAGTTGGGGTGGGCCGTTTCCCTATTCCGCACTGGGATTTTCTTCACCTGTTCTTTTGTTTCAATAGAAAACTGGAGATTATGCTATCATGATGAGATCAGGGTTAGTCTCATGAAGCTTGAGTTTTGTCAGGTTTTGTATGATACTGAATGTATGTACATACATACACAAGGTATAGATAAGGTAGGTACAGGTACATACAGCAGAGCAAGTTTATCATGTATGTATGCCCTGGATGTCTTTAAAATTGCAAAATGTAATCACATGAGACACCATACTAATAGGACCTATAGATATACATATATGTATGTACAGTACATATATGTACGGAGTACGAACCTACCTGCAGCTCAAACAAACCCAGATTGGACAATCCCATTCATTCGATCCCTTACGGGAATCTGGCAATCTCCGTTTCCCCGATGAACTTATCATCGTCCACATAGCGTTTGATATGTTGATCTCTCGTGGATCGACTAATTTCTGACGCAGATTATCCTTGATGGCTTCGTTCTCGTGATATACCGCCTTTTTCGGGTTAGTGTCCACGGAAGGCGCCTCAGCCCCAAACGGTTTTTCTTTCTCTTTTGTATGTACATACATACATACCCTGCCGACCGAACCCAGGAGGTGCGTCAATCAGGATTTTTGCTTGCATTAGGGCTGCGGATTTGTATGAAGGTATCTTACACGTGGCGGTTAGTTTGGTTTATTATTCATTGAAACGTTGTCTTACGGAGTAGTATATAATTTGGCTCGGTATACCGTGTCGTAATCCGGACTGGTAACGGTTATTCGCGGAAGACGGTAAACGGACTCAATTGACGGTGTAATGTTATGTTGACCTTTTGTCTTATCCTGCCTGCTGTAGGGATGGTGGTTAGGTCTCTTAACTGTGTATATCTGTTGATCCAACATCTCTGTGTTGGAAAAGAGACCCCCGATCTACTTTAAGTTCCTTCGAATTTATTGAATAGGCAATCTATCTAGATACCTTGCGTGCCTTACTAAATTTTTATCTATCATGAACTGTCTACAGCTTGGGAGGGCTTCCGCGCGCTTTGGGATAAAACGCGTCATCCATCGATATAGTTCGTGTGCAGGTTTCAATGTCTAGTTTGTAGTACAGTTGTTTTCTGATCTGGCATTCGACTATAGAGAGGCAACTGATGTCTTGTTATATATAGCACTATAAATAATCAGGGTTATCTATCACTTGTAGTCTGATATAAATGAAAAAGAGAGACATGCCAAACTGCTTCATCTAGAAGTAACAATCTACATAGCGGCTCCAAATCTGACTTGATACCTACACGATACATTCACATACTCTTTGCGAATCTTGAGGCACAAAATACGAATGGATGTTTGGAGATGACACTCGTAGTGAAGGTGCTGAAAATCCAGGCTCAAAACAGTTAAATCATCAGATAGATGAATGAAGGGTGGGACATTTAGGAAACACGGCCTGGTGCTACCTAGAGACCGTGTTATGGAGTATGAGCTGCGGGGGAATAAAAGCTCTTACCATGCTATCTCCAGATGAGCTAAAATACATGACATCCACCATCACATGGAAACCCAGAATAACCTCCCGTATAATTTCCCCGATTTCCCTCTCCCTTTTCCCTGAATATCATGTTCTCCGATTGACTATCATGAATATTATGACACCTCTTAAGCTACAAGCTGGTTGAACCCACATCACAGAACGAACCACTCAGTCAGTGTGATAGCCGGTAGCAAGTTCACAGCTAGAGGACGTACGATCAGTTACTGATAACATGAGGCATCACAGGATACTTACGGATCAGCAGCGTACTGAATGTTGCACTGTTCCCAGTGTTCGTTGCGAACAAGCATAGCACGGAAGCGGACGGCATCATCAATGCTACAGAAACGGAAAACAACGCTGCGGGCCTGCAAGGATTAGCACACAAGATGATAAATACCGTTCCACACGGATGAATACTTACATCACCTGGAACATAAGTATCCAAAATCTTTTCGACCTTACGGTTGCTACCGGTGGCCGTATCCGAAAGCCTACGCATTGTAACATCGAGGTCAACGCCAATAGCCCGGACAGCACGAGTGGCGCCGGTGGACAGACTGAAAGACAGCTGTGAGCTGACAACGTCGACATCTTTGCCCATTTCCACAAAGATGGTGACCTTCCTTTCTCTGTCAAGATCAATGCCGTTGGGATACTTGTCATAGAAAGCCTTGCACGCTTCGTGCTCACAGAATAGGATGTGGGCAGTGCCAGCTGGAGTCACAAAGACACTTTCAATGGTGCCGCCGTGGATCAAGGACAGGACCTTGGCGGGGGTGCACCAAGTGGAGGGCAGTCCTTTGATGATAATTTGTCTGATGCGAGCAGCTTTAAGGACACGACACTGTTAGCATGTCGATTATCAGCGCAACGAAGATGAGATGAATGTCATACCGGGTTTGTCACGGACATCAGGAGTACCCCAGGACTCAAAGGTAGTCAGGTGTTCACGGCTCTGTTCACCTTGGACAGAAATCCGAGAAGCAATGGCAGAATTTTCGATTGAGGCGAACTCAGATGGGTTGGACTCCTCAGCGACTTTGGGGGGCATGGGCCCTGCAATAACGTCGGGGAGAAAGTTGTCGCTATCGGAGCCGCCAAAGTCGCCATTGCGCTTGACCTGAAATTCCGCTGAAGGAGGACGCCATGTGAGCTGTGTTGTCAGGTATGTACAAAGCAAGATCAGAGACTTACAGGGAGTATTGGCTTCCTTCGGGGTAGAAGTGAGTACAAAGTCATCAGCAGGAGCAAGGGCAGGGTTGCCAGGAAAACCATCACGAGACATGTGGCTGCCGTGCTCACTGGACGCGTCTTCAGCAACACCAGACGACGCCTTTCTGTAGGCATTCGGGTCGAGCTTCAGAGCCCTGGCAGCGGCCATGAAGCCAGCCGCGTCATCGACATCGGCAACAGGATACATTCTATTCACAGACATTGTTTCACCAGTTGAGCTGGGTGAGGATTTGTTTTGGCTGAAGCTGTGAGTGGAAGGAGGATGAGTGGTGGAAAGAGGTGAGTGAGCATAAGAGTGGGAAACAGGAGGGGTCACATAACCAGTGGCAGATGGCTGCATTTGTGTTGCCGGTCAGCTCTCAGTTCCCAAGTAAGTAACGTGGAAGAATCATGCTGAGAAATCAGAGTGATCACAATATTTTGCGAGGGGAAAACAAACCATTGAGGAGCAACTGGTGACCACCATAGGATCCTTCTTGTCCTCTTGGAGGGGAGCATGACAGCTTTCGTCAAGAGTTTGAGCATTTCTGTCCATAACAGATTCAAAAACACCATGAATAATGCCAGTGATCTTGGAACTGAAATCCAATGGTCTTGCCATGGCAACTCTGAGAGTGTCAAAAGCTTTGTACAGAATTCCAAACGCAGGATTTAACAAGCTAAAAGTATGATGGAGCTGGGACAGGAAGGTGTAAAGCATGATGATTATCATGATAATGTGTATGATAAGAAGTTGGAGAGGGGAAAAGCGATATCAAAGTAAGAGGTTGGAAGAAAAGAGATGGCAAAGAGGGAAGATGTGAAGGATGAGAAGAAGG
>ML739461.1:0-13303 GCA_009193565.1 Aspergillus coremiiformis
ATCATTTAAATTATTTGAATTATTTAAATTATTTAAATCATTTGAATCGTTTGAAGTATTTAAATTCTTTAGATTATTTAGATAATTTCAATTATTTATATCATTTGAATTAATTAGATTATTTAAATCATTTAGACCATTTAGATTATTTAAATTATTTGAATTATTTAAATTATTTGAATCCTTTAAATTATCTAGATTATTTTAATTATTTAAATTATTTAAATTATTTAAATTATTTAAATTATTTCAATCATTTGATTATTTAGATTATTTGAATTATTTAGATTATTTATTATATTGGTAGAATATCTTAAGGTAGTTATTACTTTTTATCTAATTTTAATAAGATACAAACTAGTAGACTATCTATAGATAGTTAGAAATTTTTATTACTATAAAATATAGAATAATAGATATAAATATTAGTATATTTATAAAAATATAGTTATTATATAATAAAGTAGATAGATTATTAATCATAAA
This sequence comes from Aspergillus coremiiformis, assembly GCA_009193565.1. Classification (NCBI taxonomy): domain Eukaryota; kingdom Fungi; phylum Ascomycota; class Eurotiomycetes; order Eurotiales; family Aspergillaceae; genus Aspergillus; species Aspergillus coremiiformis. The sequence continues at coordinate 487 of ML739461.1, forward strand.
AATAATATTTATTTTATTATATAATAACTATATTTTTATAAATATACTATTTATATCTATTATTCTATATTTTATAGTAATAAAGACCTTTAACTATCTACAGATATTCTACCAGTTTATATCTTATTAAAGTTAGATAGAGAGTATTAACTACCTTGAGATATTCTATCAATATAATAAATAATCTAAATAATTCAAATAATCTAAATAATCAAAATAATCTAAATGATTGAAATAATTGAAATACTCTAAATAATTAAAATAATCTAGATAGTTTAAAGGATTCAAAAAATTTAAATAATTCAAATAGTTTAAATAGTCTAAATGGTCTAAATGATTTAAATACTCTAAATAATTTAAATAATATAAATAATTGAAATTATCTAAATAATCTAAACAATTTAAATAATTCAAATGATTCAAATGATTTAAATAATTTAGATAATTGAAATAATTGAAATTATCTAAATAATTTGAATGGTCTAAATAATTTAAATGATCTAAATAATCCCAAATAGTTTAAATAATCTAAATAATTAAAAGATTCTCAATAATTCCAATGATTTAAATAATCTAAATATTTCAAATAATCTGAATAATTTGAATAATTCAAATTAGTTGAAATGATCTAAATAATTCAAATGATCTAAATAATCTAAATAGTTTAAATAATTCAAATAATTGAAATGATCCAAATAATTCTAATAATTGAAATGATCCAAATAATTCAAATAATTCTAATAATTCTAATAATTCTAATAATTCTAATAATTCTAATAATTCTAATAATTCTAATAATTCTAATAATTCTAATAATTCTAATAATTCTAATAATTCTAATAATTCTAATAATTCTAATAATTCTAATAATTCTAATAATTCTAATAATTTCTAAATAGTTCAAATAGTTTTAAATAATTCTAATCATCTAAATAATCTAAATAATCTAAATAATTAAAGTAATTCTAATAGTTCAAATTATTCTAATAAGTCTAATAATCTGATTCTTTATCAAAACTATATAAATAATAAGAAATATCTATATTAATATTTACTAAGTGTTAAAATTCAAGCCACCGAGCGAAGCGAGGGATTACGGCTTGTTAGATATTAATAATAAATATATAAAAGTTTATAATTCTATATAATATATAGTTATTTATAAAAGGATTTATAAAAAAGTATAAAAGAATTAATATTATATATTATATTAATTACCTAATCAAGAATATAGATCTTAAAATAAAAATTATAATTATAATAAAATATATTTTTATATTCTAGGTTATAGAACTATGACTGAATAAAGAAGATTCTTTTTTAAATTTATTCTATAATAAATTATATAAATAATATTATTAAGTATAAATCTAAAATAATTCAAAGCTTAAGATAGTATTAAAATTAATATAATATTTAACAAATATAAAATAAAGTATTTTATTATAATAATAGATTAAATTACAGAGCCTCATAATCTTAAAAAAGATAGTAAAATATAATTTTTATAAAGAAAAGATAGTATATAAATTATAAATACTAAAAAGATATCTTGTAAATAATATTTTCTAAAGATAAGATTTATTAAAAGAAAATTAAATCTTTATTTAATTCTTCAGTATGAAGCTTTATAAAATTAATAAATAATATTTTTATAATTAATATTCAAAGACTATATATCATAAAGCTCTAAATAATAGCTAGTTAATAAATATATATAGAAAATACTAAATATAAAATGATCAATAAAAAATGTTATAGATAGTAAATAAAATAGAAATAAATATACAATATATACAGAATATTTAAGAATAAATTATAAAAATTAGAAATAGATTATTTAGAAATATAAAGTTTATAGAAAATAAGAAAGAAAATCAATCTAGTAATTAAAATAGATTTTTATAAAGAATCTATTTATAGAGTTAATTATTAATAATAATAAAAGAATTATTATCAAAGCAAACTTATCTATAATAAAAATAATATATTTAATCTAGAACAGGCTATAGATAAAATAAATAAAATAATATTATTAAATTATATATAATTCTAATTATAACAATAAAGATAATTTAAAATATAGAATAAAACTATAAAGAGTAGATCTAAAGATAGAAATCAGAGATAAAGCTATAAGAATTAGAGATAGAACTATAGAGACAGGATGTAGAATATAGAATAGTAAATATATATGATATTAGTATATATACAAAATCATAGTGATCATATAGTAATAGTAGATAGTTAATTAGGATAATAGTATTTTATCTATCTATAATTCTAATATAACTATTATAGTTTTAAAAGCTTTGACAAATAAGATAAAATATTATAAATCCTTATAGTCAATTAAAATAATACTATTCTAGATATATCTATATTAGCTTTTCTATTATATTAAATAGAAAAAGAACTAAATTAAATATATAATTAAATTTAATTACGATAGAGAGAGGTAAACAGAAGATAACTTTTATTAAACAAAATAATGAATATTTTTATTTACTTTACTAGTAATATACTAACTTTAGTATATTATTATAAAACTTATTTTGAATAAATATAAAGGTTCAAATTTATTTGTACTAAATCCAAAAGATCTAAACTAACTATAGAGATTATTATAAAGAATTTAAAATCTATTATAAAGTGTATTACTATAAACCTATTATTAAACAGAGATTAATTATTTAAAAAATGATTACTAAAAAAGTAAAAAACTATAATAATATAATAATATTAAAAAGCTTAATACAGATTTCTGTTAGCTAGATAAAAATATAAAGTCTCATCTATTTCAATTAGACAAAGTATTCAAAGTATTATAGATCTTTAAAACTAGTATATATAATCAATTATATCTAGCAAAATAAAAAAATAGATTTAAATCTTTAATTTAACTTAAATATAAAAGGAACTGAAAAATATATAATAACTATTAATAAATAAATAATTTCTATAAAAATAATAAGTAATTATTAATATTATCTAATATGTATTTACTAACTTTATAAATAATAAAGTTTATATATATTTTTTATTTCTATTCTTTAACTATATATATAGTTAATTTTATATAAATTTTTTATTTTTATAAAAGATTTTTGATTTCTATTCTTTTATATCTTAGTTTATATAAGACTACTTCTTTTTCTTCTTTTTATTTATTAATATCATAATTAAATAAAGATTTTCTAGATATACAAGAAGTAAACAGAAGTCTTATATTACTGCATATATAGAAACACTATAAATTACATTTCGAGATATCTATATATTGATTACTAATTATTATATACCTCCAGTTATTAGGCTACAGACCACATAGTGGATCCTATATTACTAGCGTGACACAGAATCTTTTGGTGCATGCCTCCGTACTGCTCTGAATCTTAAAAAAATTAATTTTTTCTTCTTACTGATGTTTACTGAATTTAGACTAGTGTTAAAGCTTAGCAGTGGAAAAATTCAGCGGTAGTAGAGAATTTTGTTTCAAAGCTCAGTGATGGCAAAGAAATAGTATAAAGAAATAGCGCTAGCTCTACCACCGCTGAGCTGTAAGCCCGCGAGAGAAGTGTCCACGGTCCATTGGAAACCCACCTCAAATTCAAAGTAAGGTCAGTACACGGGGAGAATAATCTGGAGGAACAACTCCGTACGTATTCTCCGTACGCTCTCTGTGCTATAGCCTTACCACCTACGTAGGTGGCAACATCATGCTGCGCTCGGTAATGCTTTGAAATATGAAACTGAATTAACTCTGGAGTCAACAAGACCATAATTTAGCATCTAGAGACTGTCTCGTACTCGCGACAGGACTCTGGATGTCGGACAGTTTTGCTCACTGCGGGCCTATACTGCACCACCTGCACGACAAGAATAGCAAATTCAAACCGTCTGTATATTGGTCTTGGTTCAAGTAGCCAGACTAGGCGAAATGGATAGACAGAGTGAGGAAAGAATGCCGACATTTATCCAGTAAACTTGAAGCACCCGATATCAATTGGTACACAACTGTTGTCTTTCAGTCATGTCATTTGTTTTGATCCGAATGCTGGGCTCGGCTTACTTTCCAAGCAATTCACAAGCAATACCAAGAAGGTCAAGCAACAAGTCAAGAAGTACTAAGCACAGTGCCTTATTCAGCCACATTGCTTAGGTTTTTCTCACCACCACTTCTAACGGACTTAAGTTACCGCCAGAGTTTTCAAAGGCCAATGATAGTTCAGGAACAGCCCGTAGATACTGTACAGTAAATACATACATACGAATCCTGAATCTTGCCCTGTGTATACTCCGTACAATTGAGACGTATTCTGCCTTACTGGTCTCCACATAAATTCAACGCAATAACCTCAAAGTTAACGAGAAAGTTAAGGGGGGTTTTAGTTGATGGGAAAAGGGAGGGGAATAATTTGAACAGAAAAAAAGGGAGAGGGGAGGAAGAGGGGGGAAGAAAAGTCAACCTATGGACTCTTGCTGATTTTTCAAATTGGAAGGCAAACAACCGGCTGACATAGTAAATATCACAGGTATTTGAGATATTTAACATCAAGACATTAATTAAGTAGCCGCAGTGCTAAACTTTTTGAATACCCATTGCCATAATTCTTTCCTCTTGTTTTCCCCTTCTTCGTTGTTTTATTTTCATCTGTCTTGGATCTGATCGTCCTCCTACTACTAACCTAGTAGGGAGTACTAGTCGGTGGTAGAAAGTAGTAGCAGGTGCCCACAGCATTCCAGCTGGTAAGCTGAGCCCCGTCCAAGAAGTTGTTCCAACCGTAGAAAGACAGCCCTAGAAGAGGAATATCTTGGTACGGGATCTCAGAAGCTTGTAGGTGCGGAGTAGATACTTAGTAAACAACTATAATGCAACCTAGTGGGTACTTAGAGTGTCCACGGGTTACTACCTACCTAGGTAAGGTAGCCCTGAGCCTTGGTGGTATCGGCGTCAGATTTGAATGAGTTAGCTTGGCTTAAGCCCACCAATGCCAATCCACTCTTTGGCCGCACTATCTTCAAGCTCTCTCTCTCCACTCTCACATTCCGGGGGGAGGGGGTCCCCATTTCCACCTCGTTTGTCCCCGGGGCACCTCGCTCTTGGTCGAGGCGGGCTCCTGGAGGCAGGCATTCTCTCATCCTTACCACATTTGGCTAATATTGAAACACAAAAAGAGGGAAAGGAAAGAGAAGAAAGACAGAAAGGGAAGGAGAAAGGTTTAATATTTTACCCCAACAAGCCTTGGTTCATGGGGAAGTTGATAGTGGAGCCATTATCATCATCATGCTGCTCATGGATTGACTGCTTCAACCCCGATAATGGCACTTTTTTTTTTAATCCTCCACATATATACTTCTTCCCATGTGGTCAAAAAGTACATGGGGAGTTTATAAAGAGTGACTATTTCCCATCAACCCACATCCCAGAGAGCTGTTCCTTTCTAGTACTATTCCTTTTTTTTTTTTAACCTGCTCTTGAACTCCTCAGCAGGTTCCATACAATCATTGGCCTTGGGTGAAGGTCAGGCTGTGGGCAAGAGACTGGTTCACGATCTCCAGTAATAGGCTCTGGAAAAGTTCAATCAATATTAAAAGAAATCACTTCAAGCCAACCCTACACACGCATACACACACTGCTTCTTCGAAACAATCAGACATCATTGTATTCCTTCCATAGGCTGGAGTACTGACAAGTCACGATGTCAACTCCTACATTTGCTGGGATGTCTGGCAACCTGTTGATGCGGTCTGTGACTACCTGCTCAACCATGGGTTTTTTGCTGTTTGGCTATGACCGTATGTTCTTGGGTATCCTGTATTCTTCATGCCAAACTTTAGTTAATTTGTTGTAATAGAGGGAGTGATGAGTGGGATTATTGATGCCGAACCTTTTAACAATGTGTTCACAGCTACCAAAGATAACTCTACAATGCAGGGAACAGTCACTGCCATCTATGAAATTGGTAAGTGGCAGCTGTGCTTAGATTACCAGGACATCAGTATTAACTTTGGGATTAGGCTGTCTTTTAGGTGCGGTGTTCGTGCTTGGGGCTGGTGACTGGCTTGGTCGACGGATATCTATTCTGCTTGGTGCTTCGACTATGATCCTGGGTGTTCTTATCCAAGTGACCTCTTTCCGTGGTCATGTCCCACTTGCCCAATTTATTATTGGACGGGTTGTTACTGGTGTAGGTAATGGGATGAACACGTCAACTATCCCTACTTACCAAGCGGAGTGCTCCCGGACTTCTAATCGAGGTCTTCTTATATGTATTGAAGGCGCTACGATTGCCTTTGGTACCTTGATTGCCTACTGGATTGACTTTGGTTCATCGTATGGCTCGGCTGATTTGACCTGGCGTTTTCCTATTGCCTTCCAGATTGTCTTCGGTTTCGGTATTATTGTGGGAATTCTTGTCCTGCCCGAATCCCCTAGATGGCTCTTTACTCGAGAGCGGTATGAAGAAGGCGAAACAGTCATTGCCGCGCTTATGGGCAAAGAGATCACGCACCATGATGTGCAGCTTCAGAAGACTATCATTCTTGACTCAATTAAAGCGTACGTGACTTGATTTTCCCCTGACTCGTTCGTGTATTCTCCAAAAGTTGGTGAAGCTAACCCGGTATATAGTTCAGGCCAGGCAGGAAAGAGCACGCCATTGTCTGCTGTATTTACTGGTGGCAAAACACAACACTTTCGGCGAATGCTTCTAGGTTCATCATCCCAGTTTTTCCAGCAAATCGGTGGCTGCAATGCAGTTATTTATTACTTGCCGGTTTTATTCAAAACCTCTCTTCATCAGACACAGTTTATGTCTATGATCCTAGGTGGTGTTAATATGATTGTTTATTCAATCTTTGCTACCATGTCTTGGTTTCTGATCGAGAGGGTTGGACGGCGCAAGCTCTTCTGGTGGGGAACCATTGGCCAGTGTATATCAATGGTTATTACATTTGCTTGCTTAATTCCAGGTACCCCCTCAGCTGCCAAGGGTGCTGCTGTTGGTTTATTTACTTATATTGCAAGCTTTGGTGCAACTTGGTTACCATTGCCCTGGCTATACCCAGCAGAAATCTCGCCCATTAAAACACGCGCCAAAGCAAATGCTCTCTCTACTTGTACAAACTGGTTATTTAACTTTCTTATTGTTATGGTAACCCCTATTATGATTGCAAATATTCACTGGGGAACCTATCTTTTTTTTGCTTGTATCAATGCCTGTTTTCTACCAGTTATCTATTTTTTCTATCCAGAAACTGCTGGGCGGTCTTTGGAGGAGATTGATCTCATCTTTGCAAAAGGCTATTCAGAAAATATAAGCTATGTGCGTGCTGCTAATGAGCTGCCACATCTTTCTGATGAGGATGTGGAACGTGTTGCCACTCAGTACGGCTTTGGCGCAGCAGATGCTGAGCCCAAGGGTGGCGATAGCGATAGTTCCGAGGTGAGGGCGGAGAACCATGCTGAAAACTCCACCTTCAATCAGTCTGCTTAGCGATCTTGCTGTGCGGTTTTGAATGTTTAACGGATCAACTGCTCTACTTCGGGGGGGGGGGAGCAATTGGTGATATCGGTCTGATTCGGTCAACCAGGATTAGTATTGCTGCCTTTGGCAGGAGAGCGGTTAGGGCGTTGGTTGAATCATATAATCCAGGGATCTCCTTATATAGAAGGTCTATCTTATATACCTAGAGTAGAGACTTTAAGTATTGAAGAGTCCTTACTACTATTATTCAAATTACTAGGGGAAAATATATATATGAAGAGAGAGAAAAACAACTCCGACATGAAATTAATTTCTCAAAGTTCTCTATCATTACAGGCTAGATGAAGGAGATCTTTATAGCTGGAGTGGTACAGAGGCATACACCAAAGGTTCCTGCAATGCACTAGTAATCAACAACTCACTATTTAATATATAGTCTAACAGCTTATTCTAGTAATTTATATCGATCTAAATTATACAGTAAACTTTCAGATTGTGTTTATTCTATTTAGATATTAAGATATCTCTAGAGATCTAATCTATCTATATATTTAAAGTTTCTATCTATTTATCTGTCTATCTGTCAAGAAGGATTATTAAATAGTAATAATTCTTAGTAGTTTAAATAGATGAAGAATATAATTAAAAAATACCAATTTAATCCCGTGTGATCCCGAGTGGTACTGGGTACGTGAGATGCAAGCATAATTAGTATAGGATCACCGGTATATATACTATCTAACTGAATAACTTGATATTATCAAGTTATTTTGTTAAATCTTTTAGCTTAGTAATTAGATAGCTTGTTTCAAGATAGAAATTATATCTACCTTAATAATTAATTAGAACTTAGATATCTAGTAGACTGGGCAATGGGTAGGGTAGGGTAGGTTATAGGGGGGGTCCGTTCCTAACCGCCAGTTAAATAGGGGGCCTGATTTACACCCTAGGTTAACTAGTTGATTAAAAGTCAGGTATCTAAACACTGGTGTAATCTATTTAGAAAGATAATAAGTTATGTATTTTTTTACTATTTCAGACTATCTAAATAAGTTAGACTAGTATCTAGGTATCCAATTTTTAACTAACTAGTTAATCTAGAATAGAATAGAAATAGTTATTTTAATTCATAATCCTACCCAATCCAGTAATGGGTAGGATAGGTGAGATTGAGATTGGGTAGGTTTGCCTACTCTAGAAATTAGATTCTAAAGTATTAAGATTATATAGATTTTAACCAATTAAATAGCTATAGATGGTTATATTAAATTATTTATTTATTAAAATCATATTTACTTTGTAAAGTAACTTAATATAATCAATATATTTAATATTGTAAAATTAAATAATCAATCTAATTACATTAATTATATTATTTTGGATAATTAGTAAATAATACAATCCTGACTATACTCTCTAGTAGCTATTCTAATTAATTATAAATAATAAACAAGGATTTCTAGTAGAGTTAAACTAGTATCCAGATACCTGATTTTTAACTAAATAATTGATCTAGTATAGAGTAAGAATAGTTATTTCTATTCCTGATTCTAACTAGCCTGGTGATAGATAGGGCAGGTTAGATTAAGATCAGGTAAGTTTACCCACTCTACCTGTAAATCTAGAAAATCTTTTATTTAGCATTAAAAACAGATTTATATTAAATATTATATAAGTAGTTTAGCTAGACTTTCTGGATATACAAGTAATAGATAGAGGCCTTGTATTACTATATATCTTCTTTATATAGAGTAAGTACTCTGTAGATACGTAGACAGGCTATAGATTAGATATTTAGAGCTACTTAGTAAACTAAATATATTAACGGTCATGTTAAAGGAATCTTCTATAAATATATTTAGATTTTCTATCTAGTACGAGACCTAACTAGAAAGTAATAAAGAATTAAAATAATAAAATTAACAATTTTATACATATAGTAATTTATATATAAGAAAATAAATTTGTATAAATAAAAAAGCATCTTATTTAAATAATTAAAATAATTAATTTTTATATCTAAAAAAATATTGTACAAGTCTAAAGTAATAATATCAAAGCTAGAGACTCTAGAGATCTTAGAGATCTAGCTAAATATCTAAAGTAACAAACATTGTATCTACCAAATTAAGGACATCTAAAATATATAGAGCTAGGGTTAATAATTTATTATTTTAATCTAAGATCTCTGATTAGTTAAAATTAAGATTAAAATAATCTCTTAACTAGTTAAAAAGATCTTTCATTTTTAAAGACATGGATATATAATAGTTTAAATATTTTTAGTATAGAAATCAGAGTAGGTACAAAAATAATTACTCTATACTATATTTTTCATGATTTTGATAATTCACTAGTGTGATTGCTTAGATATCTTTATACCACCTTCCTGTTTAGGCCTAGCGCCTGGCATTAACTATATCCAGTTGGTAGGCAGTCTAAATGGCTTCATGGAAGGTCCTTTTAACACAACCCTATATTAATTACTAATTATTATATAACTTTAGCTTTTAGGCTAGATACAGGGACATAGCTCAGTGGTAGTTGGATTTAGATCAGCAGTAGTAGAACTTTTTACTAAAATTCTCTATTACTATGAAGCTTTTATATTAGTCTGAATTAAGCAAAGATCAGTAATAACAAAGAATTAAATAAAAAAGCTTAATAATAATAGAAAGTCTCTTAGCAAAGCTTAATAGTAGTAAGGCTTTTTATAAACTTTTATTCTTAGTAAGCATAATATAAATATTTTATTATTATTATAGATTTTTATCAATTTTATATAGAAAGAAATTATAAAAGGATTTCAGAAGAATATAGATATAGTATGTGATTCCACCTTGAAGCAAGCTATCTGACTGCTGAGCTAAAAGATTCAATAAAGTAACTTGATAATATCGAGTTATTTATATACATAATATATATACTGGCAATTCTATACTAATTATATATATATCTTATATATTAATACTACTCAGGATTATATTCTTTCTTACTTAGAATAAGTCTTGACCACGAGCTTATAGTAAAGATAGAATAGATTAATTAAAATAAATAAAAAACTTTCAAAACCTTTAGTTAATAATCTTATAAAATAGTATACTAAGAAAATTTTGTAATAGATTTAATTAGAGATATTTAGATTTTATATATATTTTTAGGGCCTAATCTTTATTATATAATTAATTATATTACATAATCTATATATATAGATATTATTTAATTCTTAAAGAATAGTCTTTTTAAAAATTAAATCTAGATCTAGATATCTAAGTTTTAGTTAATTATTAAATTAGATATAATTTTATCTTAAACCAAGCTATCTAATTACTAATTTCAAAAGTTTAATAAAATAACTTTATAATATCAAGTTATTTATATAAATACTTTATATACTAGTAATCCCATACTAAGTACCTTATATACCAGTACCACTCGGGATCACAAGTATAATATTAAGTTATTAATAATCTTTCTCATAAATATTTTTATTAACTTTTTATTAATTCTTATTATTTTTAAAAAACATATAATATTTTAATGGTCTTTACTAATCGATTGTTTACTATTATTAATTTTTACTTAATATAGACTAGTATTAAAGCTTAGTAATAATAGGAATATTTTTTAAAGACTTAGTAATAGTAAACAGTTTCTTTCAAAAGTTTAATAATAATTAAAAAATATAAAGAAATAACACTAGCTCTATTACTACCAAGAATTTTATTGTTCTAAGATTTTACCACCACTGATCTAAATCCTACCACCGCTAAGCTATAAGCCCGCTAGATACTATATAGTAAATTATATATTACTAGTATATCACAGCAACTTTTGGTGTACCCCTCCATAGATATTAATCTAATCTATTTACAAAGATAGTCTAATATAAGACAAAAAATCAAATATAGATTTAATGTACTATCTTTCTAAATACATTAGATTAGTATCTAGCTAGTTTATAAAATATCAATCTTAACTAACTAGTTTAATCTTGATTAGGAATTAGGTTTCTATTCAATTAATAATTAAAAATAGATTTCTCTTTATAATCTATCCTACCCTACCTATTGCCCAGTCTAATCCAAATAAAAAAAACATCTAGAGATAACATTAACTAAATTATAAAAATAATAATATTAAATGAAAAAATAGTTAAAAAGATAATTCTTCAAAGAAAATAGTAAATTAAATTAATTATTAAAAAAGATTAGATAATCAAAAAATCAAAGAGATAAATAATTTGAATACTAAATTACTAGTAATGAAAAAAAATTAAAAATAGAAAATCAAAATTATCTTTATAAATACTATCTAAAGATTTGACTACTTTAAATAAAAAGGTTTAAATATAAATAAACTAGTAAATAAAGAATATATAATAAAATAAGTAAATATTAATCTCTGAAATTGCTTAGTAAAAAGAATAGTAAAATAAAGTGAATTAACTAGATTTAATCTTCTTGGTTAGCATAGGCTATAGATACCCTTTTTAATTAGATTAATCTACTAGAGACTATATAATCCTATTCTCTAACAACTATAATTACAAAGTATTATTATAGATATATTCTAATATTGATAGACAGATTCTATAGTAGATCATGGTCTACTGTCTCTAGCCCGCTAAGGAACACAGCTGGGATTGCAATATTAATGTTATATAATATGTTTTTAATGCCATATTCAATTAGATATTTGTCTGCCTAAAGCTATATGAAGAATACACTAAATATTGATTATCAGGATTTTATATATATTGTTTAATTTCTGAATTGCTTCAAGATTAATACTTTTATATATCATAATATCTAGATCTTACTATACTGGTTACCAAGCGATTTAGTAGCGGCTCGTGACTTCTGGTAAGTTATCTATTATGTATATACTCAGCTGTACGTTTACCACACATTTGTGGGCCCGCTGAGTCATGGGCCCGCTGAGTGGTGGGAAGGCCCTGACCGCCTGTAGGTAGCGCACCCTATCAAAATTCTTGCATTCTAATTGGCCCGAGATGGAGAGTACTGACTGCCTTAAAATATTCTACCTATATAGTAAATACTTTTAATTATTCTAATTATTTAAATTATTTTTATTTAAATCATTCAAATGATTCTAAATTTCTAATTATTTAAATTATTTAAATCATTTTCATTCAAATCATTCAAATAATTCTAAATTTCTAATTATTCTAATTATTTAAATCATTTTTATTCAAATGATTCTAAATTTCTAAATTTCTAATTATTTAAATTATTTTTATTATTTTTATTCAAATTATTCAAATCATTCAAATGATTCTAAATTTCTAATTATTTAAATTATTT
>ML739462.1:0-13270 GCA_009193565.1 Aspergillus coremiiformis
AAAGAAGGAGAAAAAAAATAGGGTGGTAAGATTTTTAAATGGCAAGGTGCAGCATTGTTCAGAGTCTGCATAACAATCTCTTGAGAAACGCTGTTACAACTCGAAGGAGTCCAGATAATAGTCCCGATCATAAGAACAATGAATGATGGACTGTTCAAACTTTCGTACGGTATCAACCAGTTTGATTGAAATCAACTTTTGCTCGAGGCGAGATTTTTTTTCCCTCGCACGGACCGTTGACGGTACATCAATCAAAAACTCGCGCAATCAAAGAACCATTCCTCTCCTAGGTCTTCTTCATTCCCTCGTTTTCTGTTTGTTCACCGGTACCACGGATTGGTCCAACTCGTGAGGACGATGATCCTCAATCGCTTCCTCCTTCATTCTCGTGATTAATGATCCTTCTAACTTTCTTTGATTACTAGGTTGTAGTTTCGCTCCTGCAGAATACGAAAAAAAAAAAAAAGTCCAAGCATTGCCAGGTCCCGGTCCTAGTTCGGGGCCGGGCATCCATGATCCAATTGAGTCCCGTGCTCGGTTGGGTTAGGGTCGAGAGAGAAAGGCACTTGGGACGCTTTGGGGAGCGGCAAAAGCCGACTAAGCAGGAAAGGATAAGAAATTTGGAAGCCAAAAAAATAATAAAAATAAAATTGAAAAAAGAAAAAGAAAAAAACAGAAAGAAAAAAACAGAAAGAATAAGAAAGAAAAGAAAGACCAGAGAAAGAGGAAGAAGACACTAATTTAGCTTCATCCCAAAGATCCTTGCGCATTTGTCGGGGGGGTGGTCTGGGTCTCTGTCAGCTTTCACGCTGTTCGGCTGATGTCGCGCGGCTGCGTGGTTGGACTATCCGTTGACAGTCTAAACCGAATCCCGCCTAAGAACGACAGGGCCCCACTCTCCTTTCCCAGACAAGGTCTGCTGTGCGTCGCCAAAATGGATATCTGGATGATACTACTCCGTAGGCAGTCTCTTGTCATTTTCAGTTCTTTCAAGCTTTTTTTACGGAGTACTTTCTTTTTTCTTTGCTTTACTTTTCACTGCGGACGTTGCTCGTTCTCTGAACTGTAGATCGTCTCTTCTTTGGATTGACGAGAGAAAGATGGATGATCATTATATGAAAAGCTACAAAACAAAAAATAAAAGAAAAATAAAAATCAAATACAATCAAATCACAATCAAAATAAAATAAAAATAAAAATAAAAATAAATTAAGTATCTCCAGACTCAAAGTTCTCTCCGTCCATTGATCCCGTGTTCTCCTATCATTGGTCCCCGCCATTCACGATGGATTGGTCGGAAGCTCTTCTCTATCAGATGCTCTCCGCCAATGACGGCTGGAGACCAGAACGGGAAACAGACCGCGGCGTCAAGGACGAAGGGACTGATAGGTTTTAATCCTCCGGGTTGACCCCAAGGACGGACTAACGGTCCAGCGGTTGAACTCCCCATCCCACTGTGTCGGTGCAAGGCGGGGATAATTTAGTTCATTAGTATTTACTAGTCATGGACTAGTAGGTAGTTACCTTATGTTCTAAAGTTACTAGTTAGTTGTTTGACTTCGCCCAGAGATCTGAGTGGCGGCCACGGTGACAGCTGCACTCGATGCAAACGGAACTTTTTTTTTTTTTTTTTTTTTTCATTTTTCCTTCAGAAAAAAGAAAGGAAAAAAAGATTCCTTCTTCAGGGATCATCCATTCACGTGGACACGGTATTGATTCGTAAGATATTACCCAATCGTTTAGCTGGCTGGGATTGTTCAAAGTTGTCAACGACACGACCGGAAAGGCTTATATGCATGTAAGAAGTTTAGGTTGGGCTCGGACGACACCTTCCCTCTCCTACCACAGACGAAGCAAGATGGAAGGTCGTGGTCAATCAATGAGCTATTGACTTCCAACGGACATAGTTCGTGATTTCTTTGTTCCCGTTTGGATCAACACGCTCAGGGTCAACCCGGGTGGGATGTGACGGACAAGTCCCTCAATTCCTCGATAGATGCATGCAGGGTGCATGCCTCCACGCCGACGGTGGCTGGACTATTGCCGACCGTCTTGCTTGGTTCAACACTCAGAGGAGGGATGGGGGGGGGGGGGTTCTTCCCGTTCTCCATCGTCGACCATATACCCAAATGAGATTTGATTTTTCCCGTACGGAGTACTCCGTATATCCTCTCTGTCCGGAGTATGGAATATGTACATATGTACAGGTACATCGGCACATCCGAAACCACCTTGCGTCCTAGACATGCCAATGGATCTCGTTCACAGCCGGACAAGACTTTGGAATGCAATCTTTGACCCCGAATTCAAGGAAAATCGACCAGTCCAAAGGGAAATACACTATCGTTGGGCTTGCGGGGAGGGATTTTGTTTGCTTCCCTTTTTTTATTTCTAATTTGTATTTTATTTTATTTTTTATTTTTTTGCCTTCGACTAGTTTGAGTCAGAGAATTCCCTTGTTATTTTTTTTTTTGGATTTTTCATTCCCCTAGCAAAACTTGTCTGATAAACTCGTGTTATGGTCCAGGTTGGAAGCCGATTTGTCCCTCTCGGTCTAGAATCCGTCATCCCCTGCAAAAGACGCCTGTCACCCGTAAAAGTAAAAAACGACCGTGCATCGTAAAAGACCACAGGATGCAACGTGAAAAGATCCGGTAGGAGAGACTAAAACCCTTTAGTTTGATGTACGACCCTCTGGGTCTGTTCTGTTCTTGACTAGAAACTGCAAAAAATATCTTCGGAAATCTAGGGCTCCGTCACATGATGACCATGCGATCAACGTGATTCGATTCATCAGTTTCCTGGGGATCACGAGAGGGGGGGAAAAAGAAAAGAAAAGAAAAGATAAAAAATAAATAAAAAAATAAATAAAAATAAAAGAATCCAGTCGGTGACCGGTCTAGACACTTTTTCCGTGAAGCGTAAGAATAATGCTGGTATCGACGTTTCAATCATCAGTTGATGGCTGACAGATTAGGGTTACGATGGCTGGTGGATAACCTCGGCAGTGGTGACGGAGAAGGCGTTGTGGCTGCCAGGCTTTAATTCCGCTACAACTCATGACCATCTCACCGTCGGATTCTCTAATGAGAATAATAAGAAGCATTCTTATTATGCCAGACGATCTGACGGTGAACTCTATCTCTACCTCGACAACATCATGACCTTTCCCTTTCAGCAACAGCCTCATCCGCTTCCGCCGTTCCCCGTCCAGATCGGCCTCCCTCCATCTCGTCGACGTCCTCGCTAGTGGTGGTAAGCACATCTACCGCTAATGAATTCCTCCCCTCCGTGAGATCCGGATCCTGATCCCAGCGGAATCCGCCAAATCCCCTTCCCCCGTCCCTGCCTCCGCTGCCAATTTCCGGATCTGATCGATCGTCGACCGCCGTACGCGAGGCGAATGACTCGACACTTGTCCACGAGATGCCGCATACTCAGGGGAGAAAGATATGCCCTGGTGGGCCCCTGAATGCTGCAACAGAGAGGGTGTCGTCCATTCGCATTCGAAGTTGGTAACGGCGGCATGCCCTAAGAGCGTAGTGTTGCCATCCAGAAGGCCGAAGTGTTCAAGATGAAAGGAGGGATTGTTTTATTTCAAGTCAACCTTTGTCTACCGTGACTATTGTTGTGGAACAATGCATTCTTCAACAAAGGATTTGTCTGGCAGCGTATCTTACCTTTCTACAGTACTATGAGGGATGGAAAATTCCTGGCTGAATCGGTGGGAACGTAACTGGTAACTGGTCCAAGTTCCAGAATGCACTTCCTCACAAACGGGTCCCTGTGACAAGGAGAAACAATCCCATTCACTGCTCTGTACCAATTATTCCGGGCAGTCCCTTTATCCTGCGACTCAATGACGCTTTGTTCCGAAGTGGCAAGCAGGATACGGCGCTTTGAGTGACTCCGTTTACAGAACTCTTTTCCTTCTCCCGATTCGAGGCCGGATAGATGCCTCTCGATCCGGATAGACCAGAATGGCCGAGTTTATATAGTCGGCTCGGTGGTCCGGCGACCACGAACACGAAAAAGGCCTTCCCCCAGACCACCAAAATGAATCACATCGACCGCCTGCCACCCGAGCTCAACGATATCATCTTCACTTTCACAGCGGACGACAACCCTGCGAGTCTGACCAGTCTCGGATCAGTCAGTAAGAGGTTCTACCATCACTCTGCTCGAGCGGGAAATTCGATCCGTTTCCGCGATATCCCGATCAAGGTATGCAAGATCCATGGTCTGGGGAAATCAACTGAGAAGATAGTGGAATGGCTTCAACGAACGAGCAGTTTTCACTATGTTCGTCGGCTCATCATGGAAGAAGAACATCTTGCTGGTTGTGAGCACAATCAGACTTGTAAGATGCATGGGAATTGGCGTCCCCCCAGGCTTCATGAGCTCCGGCGCAAAGATATGGACGAGCCATATGAACCGACCTATGCGGCAGCCTTGCAGGAGATGCCGTGGTGCTCGATCACCCGAGATGGAGACTTCGACGCAGACAGGCGAAACAATGCATGGAAGCCTGTGGTTGACTTGATTGAACGACTCCCTGCGCTGACAGATCTGTTCTTTAGATGCGGCAGTCCGGTGCCCCCCGGTCTCCTTGACGCATTACATCGACCCAATTCCAAAATAAAGCTTCATCTGCAGACATTTTCAATCCAGGGTCTCACGGCGCCGACGCCAGACGCGGACGGGTTCAAATTGATCACGGCTCCATCCCTCCATAGTATCATGCTTCAATGCAACGAGAAAGCTGGGTATAGCGATGAACACACCCCGTGCTACCCAATGGAGACGCTCCATCGACTGGTAAGGTTGGCTCCAAATCTCAAGGAGGTACAAATCACGCGTCGCGAGGTCTCAACGAGCTTCACCGACGTGCCTATCCCCCAGTCCGGGCACGATCTCACGCTCGAAGAGGGCGCTCCATCCCTGCCCATGGCATCGTTCAAATGCCTGCGGATTATTGATCAGATACCCTTGACCGCCATGACACTCCTTGAATGGGGCAAGCATACCGATTTCTCCGAACTCGAGAGCCTCGAGCTGTTCTCGCTGGCCGAGACGAGCGCCCTAAAGTCCTGGTCGCGGCATCTCCGATTCCCCAAACTGAAGTCTCTCTGCCTGCAACTCAAAGCCTATCCGTATCTCGGCGAACGCCCGCCCACACCGGCGTTCTACAAAGCCGCCAATCGCTTTATCAGCAGCCTCCCCCCGCTGCAGGAGCTATACCTGGAAGGCTGGCACTCGCGAGTGGCCATGTACCCTCTGGTCAAACAACATGGGTGTCGCCTACGCAAGCTGAATCTCGAAGGGTGTCAGGCCTGGCAATGCGCAGCCGAAAGCGACATCCGCCAGCTAGGCAAACATTGTCCGCTCCTGGAAAGCCTAGAGCTCATGATCCCACGCTCCCAGGGCGACGCCACCGAAGTGGCCCTGTACAGAGCCTTGGGAACCATCCCGCGTCTAAAATACCTATACGTGGCGCTGGACGTGTCCGATGCATCTCTAGGGAGGCGAGAAGACGACACCACGACACTCTTCCCCACGAGCCCGAATCGTTCGCCCAATCGAGACTTCCACGCGGCCTCCAAACCCCCCAGCGAGCCGTTGTTCGACGAGTTCGGCAACCAACTGTCCGCTCAGGACTTAGGGGGCATCTATCGGAGTCGCAACGGGCATGTTCAGCGGCTGCTCCGAAACAGCGCCATCGACTCGCGCCTGGCCCGCTCGATCTTCAGAGCGATTTCAGCAACCAAACCCCCGGGCTCAGTCCCGCTGGAGCGGATGGTCATTCGACGGCGATGTAGCGCGTTTGAAAGGTCCGCTCCATTCAGTCAGTTGGCGCACCTGTTCCCCTGCGCATGGTCAGTCGAGCGGAATCCACGCGATGACCGTCGCGACGAAGTAATCGCGACGGAACTCGCGCTGAAGACCGAATGCCCGCACGGGGACGCGGATCTGCCATCTCGGGATCTGGAACCATGGCAGCAGACGGTTTTCCGCAGCGTTTGGCCAACGACGCGTGGGATGTCGGACGGTGCGGTGGGGTTGGGACGGACGAGAACATGGTGGGATGAGTGGTATAGCTTTCCTCTTGCGCTTTAGCTCTTGTTTATATGATATCACACACGCCTTGTTTATTCGCTACATTCTTATAATCCCTTGCACACAGGGGAAGATTCACTTCTGATCTGAGGCTGTGACATCGCAGTAGATTATCCATAAATGTGACAGGTGATGGGCAACACACATCGCCCAATACCCGCATACTACTATGTACCAGTATCCTATACTATAGTAGGAATTGCTATCTGGCTATCTCGTTGATTATTTTACCCTCGAACGCCGGTTAGGAAGTTAGGGTTATCCGTCAACCCTACAACAGATCCCTTTTTCTCGCGGGAATGAAGCTCCGACCTCACCTCCACGTCCAGCCGTCGCGATCAGCCTCGTAGAGGGAAATGCGCGATGGACAAGCCTGGACCTGGACCCGGTGCCCGCCATCGCCGGCGTTGAGTCCCAACAGCTTATCGGTACGTCTCCCATATGCAGATGGAACGCCGAGCAACCCTCACCATCCATAACAGCAACACCATCCACATCCCAGCTCCTTACTCCAGAGAACAGTATCCCAGCCAATAATAGGAATAATATAAACAGGATTAGTAGTATCATACCGGATATTCTAGTTTATCTAACTATACTGCCAAAAAAAAAAAAACAAAAAAAAGTAGATAATTCTACTTAGTAGTCACTTGAAACTACTACTAATCACTAGTAGTATTCCAAGACCAATATATATACTCTCCATCCAGTACTATAGTAATTAATTTAATTTTTATACTACATTCTCTCTCTAAATACTATCATCTCTATACGACCCCCTACTCCCCACTATCTCCCCCCCTTCATCACCGACAGCAGAAATATTCGGGATTCTATTACCCAATCAGCCACTTCTTCACGGCCTCCAGCTTCGCCCTGGGGCGTCAATATCGCCACCAACACCCTCTCCGCCGCCAACGACCGCGCGGCCAGATCATCTGCGTCGTGAAGATCCTCGCCTTCGTGTCCGCGGATGCCGTTTTCCTCGGTCGTCATGGTGTGGGAGTTCGGGCGGCGCAAGTCCTGTGGGTTCGGTTCCCGGGGTTGTATCCGTGTCGGGTTGGCTGGGTCTTGGGGTTCTTGGTGGACGTGGCCGGCGGCGGTGCTGTTGGTTTACGATGCGCGGGAGGAGGGCGGGTGGAGATGAGAGGCTGTGTGCAGGGAAAGAATCAGAGGGGCGATTACGTAGTGATTAGTTGATTCTCTGGGGTATTCGATATTCTTTTTATCCGCAAGATGAATTAACATATACACGTGTCCCCCTCGCCCGGTTATCATACAATGCCCTGTCCGTAAGCAACGGCCTCCTTCAACACCTTGCTCGCCCCCGAACTGGCCCGTCCCATCTCCCCACCTTCCTGTCGGGCATTCTCCAACCCCCGCTGGAGGGCAGGTAGGAACCGATGCGCAAACACCCGGTACCGATCCTCCCAGGTCTCGTACATCTCCCCTTCCTCGTCGCGGGGCTGTCCGAACAGGTTCAAATACGCGTACGGCGCTGCCGTATCGGGGACCATATGCACGCGCGTCGGACCCAGGGGAAATGGGTCGATGGAGTCGCCCGTCTCGAGATCCTCGCGCGGGGCGCCGACCCCCGCGGCTAGGAACTCGGCCAGAACGGTGACGACCTTCATCATGGGGGCGCCCTTGCTCCCGCTTTTGCCGAACGAGGCGCGGTTCGCGGACCACTTGGCTGATTCCTCCGTGTGCCAGCCCAGGACGGAGAGGAAGCAGTTGAGGGTTTTGATCCAGCCGCCGGCGCAGGAGACGACGGCGGAGCCGGCGACGGCGACGAGCCAGGAGAGGGTTTCGACGGCGGAGACGCGGATGTCGGCGGCGAGGTGGGTCATGCCGGCGCGGATGTAGGGGAGGAGCTGGGGGACGTGGTCGCGGATGTCGGCGGCGGGGAGGACGCGGAAGAGTTTGAGGAGGTGGGTGCGGACGCCGGTGTTTGCGTCCAGGATGAGGGGCAGGAGGGTGGGGAGGATGACGCTGACCGGTTGCGGGAGCGGGGAGTGGACGGGTCGCGCGGAGATGGAGGTCGCGAGGTGGCCGAGAGCATCGCGGCGTTGGGAGTCGGATTTGGAGCTGAGTAGGGAGATGTGGTGGGTGAATTGCGTGGTGGAGGTCGGGGCGTGGATGGTGAGGGATTGTTGGTTGAGGACGATTGCTTGTGGTGGGTTAGTCTGGATCTGATCTTTGTTCGTCGTCGCATCGTACCTTTCGATTTGAAGCTCGTATCAGTGAAGTTTTCGGGCTTTCCTTTCGCTTTGCCGACTTTCAATGTGGCTTTCTGTTTTCTTTCGTTAGTTTCTGTGGTTGGGCTTGGGTGCGGGTGTCTTTGACCTTGAAGTCCTTTTGCTTTTCCTTCTTTTTCTTGGAGCTGGATCCCATGGTGAAGCGAGGGTGGTGTGGTGGGTACGGCCGTTTAATTCAGATATTTCAGGTATATTGTGTTCTCAATCGTTGTATATATATAGTTGTCGTGTCGCCATGCACGATGGAAGAATTGAAGCGGTTGAGATATTTTGCTATCGCTGATAATTTTCGATATCGCCACGTGATCTATCGGTGCCTCAGGCAGACACCTCCCGATACAGTAATTGCGTTCAGCCCTACTTCTTGTCATTGAGTCGGAACGCTCGATGGCGCAACTTTTACAATGAATTACCTCAGGCTTTCCCCACAAACTATCAATACCACATTGCTTGGCCTCTCCTTCATAGCGCCATGCCGCGAGGGAAGAACAAATCCATCTACATACATTGCACATGCCCCTGAGACAACTCCTACCAAGATCCGACCTCAAAATGATCCCCCCGGGGAACCAGACGTAACCGGAAACACAATCAGTCGTTCACATCAGACAACGGATGGCGTCGCCCAGTTGAGTTTTTATCGTTTGGCAACTGATTCGGTACTCTCAAGCCTCCGTACGGTCCTTCGACGCTTTTCGAGGCGTCGCACGTTAAGATAAACATTAGTCGCAGCTCCCAAGGTCCTTACTGCTAAGCCTACGGGGCCCCAAATAATGATATAAATAGTAGCTCCGCATTATGGGTCGAGTGGATTCTGTTGGTCACTGAGTTTACGGAGTACACCACTAAAGGTTGGATCGTTACTTTGTTTCAACCTTTCTTTTTGGTGTCTGCTCGTTACATCCATCTTGCGGTGGTTACCAGCTCAGATGCTACGGTCAGTCTCTAATGAAAGCACCGATAAAGATTGCACACGTATTTTGACAGCGGACTACACCTACAATGGACACAAAAGGTTCACATCAAGTCGAATCATGCTGTGCCATATACATACAGACAGCGTCTATGGGTGGTGACAGAAAACACAAAGCAGAGATGCGCACTTCTGCCCGGCCCCGAGCCTTGAACAAACGGCAAAAATGAAGAAGAAGAAGAAGAAGTAAAAGAGGGGGGGAAAAAAAAGGGGAGAAGAAAAGAAAACCAGAGAAGCACCATCAGAACAAGAATGCAAAAAAGGCCGGGGTACGGACAGACGCGATTGTATCAAGCATAAATCAAATCAACCAAACAAACAAACAGAAAGCCACGACAGAACCACGAGACAAGCTGTGTGTCGTCACAGCAGAGGATTCGATCACGGGTAAATCGCGGAGTAAAACGTAGTCCAGAAATCAAGCCCCGAAATAACCGACCGAAGATCCGTCGTCATGTTACCATTAAACTCGCGTAACCATCGGATTGCACCCCGTCGTATCTCATTAAGTGCATCGCGGGTCACGTCATCTAACACTTCTCGTCTAGCGAGATTCCATCGGTTGCAGTATTCATCATGTCTATCGGTCATGGCGTAGCATCAACAAGTATGAAAAAGGGAAGGGTTCGAACGATATCATGAAAAGAGTATAGAGTAGAGAAGGAAACTGAGCCGTTACAAACTCATGGTCAGCCACTCCCATTCCTGACTGGCTCCCTGGCCTCCAGCAATACTATGATTCGCCGGATTCGCCGCCGCCGGGAGCATGGCTGGCGCCAAAGGCACCACCTTGGATCGACCAGCCGCCGACTTGGTGGCCTCGTCCAGGTCCGTCTCAGAGGCCTTTTCCAGCCGTCGCTGACGCTTCGGGGCGGCCGGAGCCGGATTGCGACCTTGGTTACTACCCGGGGAGGCTGCGGTGGAGGGAGTAGACTTCGGAGGCGCGGCGGCAATGGGCACCACCCCATTGGACCGTGCCGCCGGTGGGGGACCAAACCCGGAGGGCGGAGACTCGGAGGAGGTGCTGTTCTGAGCACGGCTCGAGGTTGGGGTCGTGACGGCTGCCTGCACCGAGTTCTTGCGGGCCGATTTCTTCGAGGAACGAGAGGTTCCGACCGCCAAGCTGTTGGCACTGCTGCGGTTCCGCTTCTTAATAACATCTGTTTTCAGGGACAGCGGGCGCACGACACCGTGCAGTTTCAGGAACAGACCACAGGCATTACAGAGCGGCTGACCCTCCGGGTTCCGACGCCACAGCGGAGTTGTTTGGGTGAAGCAGTTGGTGCACGTCGTCGGTCCGTTGGCGCCCTGCTCGCCGTTCTTGCTGCCACCGGGGCTGGCCGGGCGGGAAGGAACGGCACTGCTCAGGCCGGACTCGGGCGGCGTATTCGGCGAGGTATGAGAGGTGTTGTTATTCGAGTTCATGCTTTGACGCAACAGTTGGGCCGTATTGGGGGTGGACGTGGTGCGGGCAATCTTCTGCCGACGAGGGTCCTGCTCTCGATTGCGTACCTCACTCACCGAAGCCACCGACCCATACGTCCGACCCAAACTGCTTCCCTGGTTCCATTCCTCGGGAGTATCCATCATGTCTGCAGGCCCGATCGTGACATGCTTGCGGTGTTGGGGCCCAAACCCGGGCAACGAATGGAAAGAGCCGGGGAACTGCCCATCCCACTGCATGCCCGACGCGAACCCGTCATTCTCGTCGCCAAATTCGATCGGCATCGCCAGACCAGCCCGTTCCGACTGCTGACGGCCGTCGTCATCCTCGTTGTCGGAGTCGGCTCCAAACGTAAACATGCCTGCATGGGAGTTGCCCGCTGGAAAGGTGGTTGCGTGCAGCACCTGCGCCGGATCCACATGCTGGGGCTGGGGAATGGGGTAGCTCGGCGAATGCACCGTCGATGAATTGGGTAGTTCATGGTTGTTCTGGTTAAACATATAACGCGGCTGCAGCGACGCCGACAAGGTGGACCGATGGGAAACGTAGTTCGGGACGCGACGCTGAGTGCGCGCATCGCCCGTCGGCATATCGAAATAGATCGAGTGGTCGCCGTCGTAGGCCGGCTGCGGCGTGGATGCGGTGGACTGGTAGCCGGATGGCGGGGGAGAGAAGAATTCCGTCGAGTTGAGGGACGAGGCCACCGGCGTATGGGAATAGATGCTCGCGAACGGGTGGCTGGAAGTCATCGGAGACTCGCTGGGCGAGAAGGTGAACTGGGACTGGTAGGGGCCCGCGGAGGTCAGGATCGGATCGTCACCCAGGCCGAACGTATCCAAGCCAAACGGCACACCGGGCGAAGTATGAGTCTGATGGTTTGCGGGGTGGTGGTTGTTTTGGTGGAAGCCAAACGTCGACGACGTATCCAGGGCATAATCGGGCACGCCGCCCGCGAGCTCCGGATCGTGGGCCAACATGGCGTTGGAGACCGGGGGCACCTGGGGCGATGACTCAGCCGGTCGCTTTCGCGTGGGCACCTGCAGAGAGAAAAACTGGCGCTCGTCGATGCTCGTCTTGCGGACGCGACGGGGGACGTAGCCAAATTCACTGTTCTTCCGTTGATCTTGAGCCGGATGGTGAAACGAGGCCGGCACCGGTGTGG
Organism: Aspergillus coremiiformis; assembly: GCA_009193565.1. Classification (NCBI taxonomy): domain Eukaryota; kingdom Fungi; phylum Ascomycota; class Eurotiomycetes; order Eurotiales; family Aspergillaceae; genus Aspergillus; species Aspergillus coremiiformis. The sequence goes on from ML739462.1 coordinate 11,955, forward strand.
AATCTCTCAGCTGCTCTTTCCGGGACTTGATGGGAATCGCCGCGGACGTCGTCGAGTCGGTGATGTGGACGGCGCTGGGCGAGGGATGGTCCGAAGGCGATTCGAAGGGAACGATGAAATCATCGAGGTTCATCGGATCGGCGGTCAGGTCGGGATTGGCGACGGGAATTGGCTGGTCGGATATGCGCAGTTGGGCAATGCCACTGGGGCCAGCGCTGCCAGGTCTCATAGGGAGACTGCACAGAAGAAAGGCATGATGAGCGGGGCGATCCGTGACGCTGCAGAACAGGGAGGGGAACCTACATGGACTCTTGGGTACGTTCCCGCTCCTTGCGTTTCAAACTCATTGCCATCATCCGCCAAGTGAGGTTTTCCATGCGCTCCTGGTTGGGCAACTGGGCTTTGGTCCTAGAATAAAGCTTCCATATTTGAGTCGCTAACGGATCTTGCCTTTGCATCTCATCCGGACTATCAAGGCCACTTCGAGGTGCACCGGACCTCCATTCGGGAAAGAGCGAATCCTGAAGGAACCCTTCCTGAGCCTGCGAGTCAGCGGGACTCAAAGGGGAACCGAAAGAAAAGTCATCGGATAACTGAGACGATGTAGGGGGGCCGTTGTTGGAGGAGCGGTCAGAGGAGTCGTGAGTAGTAAAAGTTGCAGTGTGAGTCGGTCGCACGCCCCCAGGGCCTCGCCCGAGGGTCAACCTGGACATCTTCACACGGCCTACTCTTTACTGGGAAGTGCGGGGATAACGAGGTTGGCCGATAAGAAGGGGGAGGGGAAGATCAAGAAGAAGAACAAAATACAAAATTTAAAAAAAAAAAAAATAATAATAAATAAATAAATAAAACAAAACAGAAAAGATAGGGAACCACGGGCCGTAGGAGGGGAAGAAGAGATATTCAAATGAGAATTGAGAAAGGAAACGAGAAAGAAGAAAAAAAAAAAACTCCAGCTAGAAGCGGGTGTCAGACACCGTTGAGGGCGATTGGTCCGTTCCGCAAGAAATAAATTCCAGTCTACCCGCCCTAAACGATCAGAAGGAATAAGAACAATGCTGGTTGTAGCAAGAGGATGCGGCAGCCCAGCAATGTTAGTAGGAGTAGTTGGTGGGAAAGAATCGGGAAAGCTAGGATCTGATGGGGGTCCAAGTCAGTTATAGTTTAGGCACTGGGTCTGAGATCCATCACAATATGAAAATAAAAAACAAAAAAAAAAAAGTGAAGAAGAAAAAGAAAAAGAAAAGAAAAATAGTGGATGGGTCCCCAATCAGAACTGAAGTATACAATGATGTACGGAGTAATATATAAAAACG
>ML739463.1:0-13270 GCA_009193565.1 Aspergillus coremiiformis
TTTTTTTTTTTTTTCTTCCCCTTATCGTTTTCGATAAACGAACATGATCTTCCCGAGCAAGGGACTCGAACGAAAAACGAGACCCGTTGCGGGAAATCGGTAGAACGAAAGGTGTCCAAATTGCGCACACGAACAACAAAAGGGGACAGATAAAAAGAGTCGACCAGCAACAGGGGGGGGGGGGAAACAAGGAATAGTCGAAATCAAGACTGGGTGCAGCTGATCTGGCAGAAGCTAAATTAGATCAGTTCGCATGGCCAAAGCGCCGATAGATCTTGAAGATCATTGAAGTACTACTACGGAGTACTCCGTAGTAAGGAACGAGCTGACCTTTAACCCTTGTGGAAGTGACTTCTGAAAGATATCCAAATCAGTATAGAATCTCAAAAAAAAGAGTGTGAACATAAAATATTTGCAATAAAGAAGATAGTATATGCTGACTACTAAGAGGAGGAAGCAAGTGAAGTGAAGTGAAGGTGAATTCAGCCATTGAATTGAATAAATAGTTTGTTTGATTGAAGTGATTGAAGTGATTGTTTGGGGTTTAGCGCCGGTTGTCCCGCCGAGAGCAACAACTCAATCGCCTTGAAATTCTTTTTCTTATTAGTAGATTCAACAACTTCTACGGAGTCGTTGCTGCCCAATTCCATTGGTGATGGCCTCATCTCTGGCCTGTATATTGGTTAGGTACGGTTGATCTGTACCACCTCGATGATCCAGATTGAATAAAGAATTCATTTTTGATCTCCACACTCAATAGACCTGGGTCACCTGGATATCCAAGAAAAATAGGAAGGAAAAGTACTATATACGGCATACAATCATAAACATGAGCCAAAGAGAAGGATATCGAAGAGGAAGCGGCCACAGAAGATCATTTCCATCCTGCAACCCCGCGAAAATCCAAAGGCCGGTGACATGGAGGAAGAACGATAAACAAAAAAAAAAAAAAAAAAAAAAAAAAAAAAAAAAAAAAAAAAAAAAAAAAAACAATTGAAACATGCCGATTAATCCTCTGCGCATGGGCCGGCTCCGGCTCCCCCAAAAAAGTACCCCTCAAGAAGATCGTAATTGGCATTTTCACTCCAGTCATGTTGAAAGTCGACTGCCATGCCAAAGCCCAGATCAATCCCAACCCCTAAGGAAGGTCCCGCCTGTAATTCATAATCGCAATTATTCTCGTCAGACCCTAGGGTGACTAGTCCCTCTGCACCGGCTGTATCGAAATCCAGGAAATCCAGGCTAATTCCCGTAGACGGTATCTCTTGATCGGTTGGTTGGGTTTGACGATGGCTAGGATTGGCAGCAACGCTGCAAGGCGATGCACTTTCCACCGGAGAGTTGCGATAAATGTATTGTTGCTGCGTCTGTGGAGAGACGGGGCTCTCATAACTGCCATAATACTCTAAGGATGGTGTTCGTCGGGGCCGGTTTGGTCGATCTGAGGCAGAGGTGGATGTAGAGGCTTCAGTGAATTCCGATCGGATTGGGCCGGACTGCACGGATGCCTTTGTGCCATTGTTGGATCGTCCAGGGACACTACTGTCGTTGAAAAGATCTCCAAGGTTCATGTCAAACCTCGGAATTGGTCGTGATGGTTGCGCCTGGGTTTGCCGTCTAGATTGGTCAGGCGGAGGTCTCTGTCCTTGGTCCGTTGTATTCCGACGCTGCTGTCTATTTCGGCTAGCAGACATTGAATTGGCTTGCTGAGTGGCAGCAGCCCTCGACTGGAACCGGGTCAAGTCCACCTGAGACCCAAATCCGGTGGTAGATAGACACATTTGAACAGTGGCTTTACTCATCCGTTCAAAGGCGTCCCGACACGCCTCTGCAGGTGGACACTTACGCATTAGATCTCCCAAAACAGACGTGGCAGCAAGTACTGTAAAGTCTATTTCATCTAGTGTCTGCAGATAAGATTAGCATATTTCTGTTTTCCATCTGCGTGAGACATACCAAGCGGCTTCTAACCACGGGGGAATGCCAGATTGCATACAAAAACGAGATGCCTGCCATGAAGATGTGGTGTGTAGCCAGATACGTATAGTTCACCAAGCGCACACGATGCATTTGACGGTATATTCGAATCACCTTTTGCCCTGCTTCGGCCACTTTATAATAAATGTCATCTCCATCGTCCACCTCATCCACATTAGAAAATGACGGGCTGGAGACATCTTCAGTGGGTACGATTTCATCTGCCAATTCTGCGGGAACCGTTAGACTTTGCTGGTATAGCATGATGATAGCTTGCCAGTAGTTCAATTCGAGGAATTCAACAGAGAACTGCACGCCTGTGTCATGCCTCGTGGGGGCAGTCTGTTGCCATTCATTCAGTCGCCGATGGATATCCTTGCGCCAGGAGCGGAAGCAGTCAAAGCCCTGCAGGAATGGGGATGTAAGATCCGATCGTGTGAATCTCCTTGCCGCATAAGGGACTTTGTGCTTTGCAAACCGCGCTTGCTGGTGTTGCAGGACATCCTGGATCTCGGACTGCAGCACTCGCAGTTTAAAGTAATGGTGCGCTGCATGCTTATAGCTCGGGGCGCCCTCTGGAGGCATCACGATCCCCGACTTTGTGATATATTGGTCCTCTAACAGGGTAGGAAACTCTGTGCTAATGGCCTGATCGCTGATCCCGAAAGGGCGGCCAACGCAGCAACTAACCAGGCGGTCGAAGCTATAGACACACCACCATAAGCGCCGGCGCAGGTCACGAACCCATTCTCGACGTCCTCGCTCACGGGTATCGATACGCGGTTTGTGCCTATCTTCAATTCTCCCGTGCGGATGGTTAAGACTCTCATCTCCCAGCGTATCAATGCCTGTTCCGTCTTCGTAGTGTAGACCAAGATCGACAGCCAACCGCATCGCAACACCAACAATGTACCATAACCCAGGAGCAACGGGCCGCAAAAGGGCAAAACTAGCGAGAAGAAGAACCGCCTGTAGCTCTTCTAACGCTCCAAATCCATCGCTGGTCGAGGAAGAAGCTCCAACAAAGGACTCTAGATGTATGATTGCAGATGCGTGATACTCCTCGGGTTGGTATTGGTGACTTGACAGCCGGGGCCGCTTGAATGTGGACGGCGAGGGGTCACGATCGTTTCCTTTCTCATCGCTGGGCTTGTCCTCGAATATGATACCAGCCCCAATAGCGAATACAATGTTAAGCATATAGAGACTGCGAGGTGAGCGGTTCTTTTCATCAACGGAGTAAGTGCGGTCAAGGAGCTCCATGAAATCATTGCGATGGAGGATTGGAATCTGAGGGTTTGCGTGCTCGAAATAGAGATTGGCTAGTTTCTCAGCCAGGTCCCGATCTGGAAAAGCGGCGCATTTCATCATTGGTCTCGTTTGAAGACCGAAAAAAGAATCACGACCAGTGCCACCGGCTGTACCAGTAGCACTATGGGGGAGACGTTCACTTGGGCGCATAGGACCTCTCTCAGACGAATTCCCTGGGACGGAGCTCTTCACCGCAGCAAAAACGACCCGCGCGAAAGAAATGCCAGAAGTTGATCCTAAATACCGAGGGTCAGAGGTTCCTTGGACCGACACCATACCAATATTCGAGACCAAGTGACGTATCCTCCAATTATCTTCCTTTTCGGAATCCCGGTTGTTTTCCGAGGCTTGCTCTTCCTCGTTTTGTTTCCCTGTTCTCGATACTGAGCCTTCCCTCTCCTTTTTAATTCGCATTAATTTGTCGCTTCCGCCAGATGTCGATAGTTCAGCACCCCCCCGTCCATCCGAGCCAGTTGTTTTTGTCCGAGCAGAATCGTAGCCCGCCTCCATTTTGGCCGCTTCCTCTTCATCAAAGGCTGCTGCACGTTTGAAATCGATTTGATGTTCCAACAACACTTTCTCCAGGTATGCCACGCGAGCCTCAAGGAAGTACACATAACTCCGGGGAATCTCCCTCTTGGTGATCGGGTCATATCCAATACACCGGACGCCGGCTTTTTCGCAGGACTGACATCGGGGAAGCCGTTGATCGCAGCGATTCTTGCGCAGACGGCAGCGGTTGCAGGCCGACACATTGCGGAAAGAGGAGTGATTTGATGCGGAAGCGGCGGAAGCGCTTGCTGGTGCATGCCGCTGAGATTGCGCCAAGGGCTCTGGTTGGATTGAAGCAGGATCAGTGACCGAGTATGGTCGTTTTCTCCCTGTGGAGGTCGGTGAGGCGGGGGAGGTTGGGTTCAGCATAGCGGGAAAGGTACGACGAAAAGCGCCAACGAGCGACCATGTCTCGGAGATCTGTAGAAGGTCGAAAAAAGCCGGGAGGTCGTACACCGTAAACCCAGAGACGCAGCAGCATTCATGTTAGTACATGCGCCGACTTCTCTTATCTGCCCGGTCCGGTACTCAGTTTGCACAGAGGCTTCGATGGTAATTGATGGGAAATTGTCTCAGTTAAACGGGCTGTTTTTAGTTTCCGAGACGATAGTCAGGACCAGAGGTGTTGGTATCTGTTTGGAGGGCAGGAGAATTACTACAGCCCATGACGGTGGCAGTTCGTCACCACCCGCGCTGTTTCCCGTCGATTGTCAGGTTTGGGTTCGGTTAATTGGAGAGGAGAGTGGAAGAAAAGAGAACAGAAAAGAAAACGGTTATTCAAGTATACCAAACGGGTGGAGTAGTAATAACTAGATAATGCAGTAGACCGTGTAAAGCTGGAGAGGGAGGGAGCGGGGGGGGGGGGTTTGTGCGGAATCGGATGTGCGGATTGTGGACTGGAGTGCCTTTCCTTGAGCCACCTAATGTATGTATGTATGTATGTATGTATGTATGTATGTATGTATGTACAATGGATGAACGAAGAATTGTCCACAGTGACAAGTAATGTAACTGAACCTTTCTAGTACTCCGTACAAAGCATCCAAAATTCAGGTCACGCACTTTCCCCAAAAGTAAGTCGATGGAGCACGGGCCAGGAATTGACCCTTGACAATACCGTGACCAGATCAGACAGCGAGAGCGGTTATTGGTTACTGATACTTAGGTACTGATAAGAACTGGAAGGCTCTAAGTGGAGTCGCGGTATTTATTGATGGGAACCTTTGAACAACCACTTCAAGTTCTAAGTGAATATTCAACCCTCCAACTACCGAAGGTTCCTCAGTAATTAAAGTCAGTTTTCCATCAGATCTCTAACTGAGAGCTCAACTAATGAATCTAGTTGAGGAATGACTTTCTCCCTTCCAAACAGACCCCTGTTTTCGGCTCTATGATCTATCTACATAGTATCCCAGTCACTGCAGGACATAAAGGCGGCGATATAGGCCAGGGTAACTACTAGGTAGTACCTTATGATATATTCTATTGAACTTCCAATATCCAATGAATACGAGTACTCCGTACAGGGGTACTAGTCTCTATCAAGCTTGACATCTTCAAGCTTCTCACGTGCTTGCGCTTTCCTCACTGGCATACCGAAGATGAAGGGAAATTACCTGAAGATACCAAAGGACCTCGTCAAACATCATGGATATATGTAGAAACTACAGAGTATTCGCAAGGATTGCCGTCTCTACAGGGGTAACAGAGAAATAGGAAACCAGACAAGTTAAACAAGCCAAATAGGGAGAACTAGTGTTTGTTCGTCCACTGTGTTCTCTAGTAATTGATTCTGCGCTGAAATGAGTTGGATATATGGAAATAACAAGAGCCACCCAGATGCAATAATGTACCGTGCCCAACCCAGCAATGCTCCACGGAAGCGGGAGGTATAAAAAAAAAAAAGAGAGGAGGGGAAAGGAAAGAAGAAAGAAGAAACACCCAGCCCCATGCTTTTAAAGATGCATGCAGTCTATGAAATACGCCTTGTCCCAGACTTAAACCATGCCCTAAACACAGAAAACACCAGGGCCAAAGTGAAATGAACTAATCAAAGCCAGCCACCAAGAGAGGATATTCAAGGAAACCAAGATGCAAGTTGAACAGACACAAATGTATCACGACAAGCGTGATGAAAGAGGGAACAAAAAGAAATAGAAAAGTATAAAATAAAATAAAATAAAATAAAATAGGATGAAAGGAAAAGGAAAAGGAATCGAAAAGGTGCAGTGAGGTTGAATGTCATGCGGTGTCGTGTCGGGTCACGTTATGTTAAATGGTCAAGTCAAGCATGATCGTGCTTGGTGTGAGTCGGTGTCAAATCGACATTAGGTATTTCAGAGTCGTCAACACTAGTTCGCGCAGAGGAAAGTAATCTCTGCACTTCTTCTGCAGTGGCGTCCTCCTTGCCTGCAGTGTATGGACCCCGCAAGTTGCTCTCGCTTGCATTGAACTCGTGCTGCTCAGTTTGCTTGGAATCTGTTTTCAGATCACCCTCCTCCATCCAGAAGCTCTCAATAGCTCCAATGATGCAGACAATGCCACAGGCCCACCAGGCCAGCACAGAGTATCCACTCTCGAGACCTTTCGAGTGAAGGAGACCAGTTATAGTTGGGCCGAAAGCACGGCTCAAACTTGCCGTTGAGGCTGCTGCCCCATTAATGGATCCAAGCACTTTAGAGGACGGAGCAGCGTTGGCGAGTAAAATAGCAGTCGATGGGAATGCGATGACATGGAAGGTTATCTTGCTGATCAAGGCAGCATACACCGCGGCCGTTTGAAGCGTTTCGGGAAGGAGAATGAGGTATGGAACTACCAGGTAAAGCGGAGGCCAGACCAGGAGAACAAAGCGAAAAGTTCGCAAGGTCCCAAAGTGACGGACCACATATGGGAACAGCCAGAGCTGGGCAATCATAGAGTAGATACCTTGGACTGCCAGCATAAAGCCAATGGTCTTTGTTGGGAGACCGAGGCCTCCAGTGAATTTGAATGGCAAGATGGCATTTTCCTCGGACTTGGGCGTGCTTAGAAAAACAGGCATCAACTGATCGAAGGAGACACTATGACTGCAACCAATGTTAGTATCGCCATCGATCCTCGATTTCCTAGTCGGAAGGGTCTCGGGAGAGACTTACTAGGCCAGAATTCCGTACGCGATGATGTTGAAAATAACTTGCTTAGTAAAAGCCTTGGGCGTTCCACACTTTTCATTCTTCATTTGTCCTTCAATATCATCATCATCGGATAAGGTATCCAAATCCTTCACCGGCGACAGCTGAGGGGAGGACTCATTGCTCTTGTACTCTGGCGGGGGAACATCCTCGTAGTCGAGATATTCAGCTTCCTCGGGTCCCACCTTGACATCCTTGGCCTCGGTCAGGTGTACAGAAGAGCTGCGGCATTTTCCGATGAGCCAGTTGCCCAATTCCAACCCAGGGTCCCGGCGATATTTTTTCTCCGGATGGGTCTCCTCCAGGAACAACAGACCAACCACAATGCCGAACGCCAGAATAACAACGCAAACCACATTGGGCAGCAGAAAGGGGAAAGCTTCGAGGATGGTGCCGCGCTGAAATAACCAGGGATAATTTTGGCACGGTTGCGCCAGCGCACCGCCGAGGGCGGGTCCGATGATCGAGCCTAGGCACCAAACAAACGGCATGATCGAATAAGCTCGGGGTTGATGTTCCTTGACAGTCACGATCTCCGCCACGGTCGTTTGGAGAACTCCGATGTTTCCGTTCAGCAGGCCTCCTAAGGCTCGGGCGATCATCGCGGTAGGGAGGTTAGGAGCAAACCCGAAGACAATCATACTGATAGCGGTTCCAATCAGCCCCATGATTAGGACTGGCTTTCTCCCAACCTTGTCACTCATGCGCCCCCAGAACATGCCCGTAGAGAATTCTGCAAATGTGAATGCAGAGGTAATCATGCCTGCGTAAAGGGCAATTTTACCATCATTGTCGGTCACGTGAAACGATTCCACCATATGATAGACGTAGGGGAAAATGGACATGAAAGCGATTGGTTCGCAGATTCGACATAGCGCTTGTCAAGCTGTTAGTGATTAAATCAATCAAGATGGAAGAGATAGAGATTGGTGGGGAAAAGAAAGAACGAGAGGGGGAAACTTGACATGGAATGAGGAAATACATCAAGAAAGAAAGAAAGAAGAAATATACAGAAATTCGGCTTAGAGAGGTCGTTGTAGCGTTCACAACAAACAATCAATTGCCGCATACACAATAATGCACATCCATTCTCTTGAAATTGGGCCAAAATACGGTACCTGAATGAATAGTACCTATACATACCTAATACGAAAAGTTGGCGTATAGGGAAAGTGGACCAATCACCACTGCCACTACTATGCCGGTCCTGCGAACCACGAGATAGGCGTTTGAACATTTTAGCTGACGGTCGAAACTCCTCTATTCGGATTCAACAGTCGTTGCAAAGAAGAGAACGGATATTTATTCTGCCTCTTCCTTGCTATAAAATAGCAATTCACGGAAGATATGGCCGAGAATGTGCCTTCGTGCCTGATTCTCCGGTGCCTCTGAAGGGAGGGAATGCAATGATGATAAGATCGTTTAAGCTGGATGCAGGAACTTCTCTCTCTCTCTCTCTCTTTTTTTTTTTTGCTCGTTAAAAAGGGGTTACAACATTTCTTTGCCCCCTGGCGTCAATTAATCTCAAAGAAGTTCCTCTGGTCGAATACCTCGTAGATTGCCTTCTCGTCCTGAACAACGATTGCCAGCGGTTTTAAAACAATTGCAACGGTAACCGCGCGAACCCTAATTGGGGGCCAATATGAGGGAGGTGATGAACACTGAAAAGGGGTGTGTTCAACAGGAAAATAAAAAAAAAATGTTTTAAACGGAGATAGGATATGATTCCAAAATAGTACCAAGTTGGTAGGTAGTGATATGGAAATGAACAGTGAGGGAGGAAGACTTGTAATATTGTCAACTGCTGGAAGGAGGGTAGGGCCAGGGTTGTTATAGTTGTATTGATGTCCAATGGATTGAAGAATAGTTAGGAAGGCAAGGCAAAGAACCGAAACAGAAGCAGGAAGTCAATTATATTTGAGGTGAAAAGATTATATATTTTTTTATAGAGAAAAATAATAAATAAGGGAAATAAAATAATATTGAATAAATAAATAAAAAGAAATCGAAAAGGAAAAGGAAAAAAAAAAAGAAAAAGAAAAAGCAGAGGAAAATAAAATAAAATAAAATAAAATACAAAAGGGACCTTGGACGGGAAGTGGAATAAATTGTAAGTATTTGAAGTGGATAACTAAGATATGATCAGGCGAAAAGACTAAAAACCATCAAACGGCTGTGTATGTACGGAGTAACATCTATGGATCATGGACAGTGGTGAAGCCCATTTCGTGTACAAGAGAGGATACCTAGTGCATGATGCAGTACAGCAAACAGTTGAGAAGTAATGGGATCCACCATCCAATTACTATTATTATGACGATTACAGTTTTTTTTTTTTTGAATTTGATTTGATTTTACTTTCTTATTTATTTGGGTTTTGGGTTAAGGGTATGATGTTTTCAGCAGATGAACCGGCATAGTGTACCAGACAGAAGCAAAGTATGGATCAGGGCTGTCCAGCCAACCAGACGATCCTACTGGTAGTAGGACGTACTACTCCGTACTCCGTACACGGTACCACATCCATGGATGGATGGGAGAAGTCCCTCCCTCCCCAGTACGGAGTACCTGTTGGAGCTTGGAAACGGGGTGGAGCCATGGAGTACTCCGTAGCAAAACATTAGTACTCCATAGTGAATAAAAAGTTACCAATCGCTCCAGGGAAATGGACCCATTGGAGGTCAGGTACTTTTAGGTGCCCTATTCTGCTGACTTCGTACAGCAATCACACAAGAAAGGGAAAAACAGCCCGGATCCGCATCATATCCTACACAAGCATTCCCAAGTTGGTTTTCCCAGCTTACAGAACTACACCGTAATTACATACTGTATTATTTATTTTAGAATAAAACCAAATATGAACACAATAACAATCAATTTACAGAGTAATGGTCATCATCATCGAATCAAACAAAAGCAACTCAACAGGGGGATCAAATTCCAATTAGAGTCAGGTTCAACATGTTACAGTAACAGGGGATTACATGGGCCTGAGGGAAGAAGGAGAAAGAGAAGGTGGGCGCCGTCGCGATAGACCGGGGAACTGAAAGAGTGTCTCCAGGAAGCGTGCTAAACAGTCCCATCATGGATAAGGCAAGGATGATCCGCTTCCAGAACTCTGCTTAGTGTGACTTACTAGTGAGAGATGATAGATCTAACAACCCCTAGCACACTCCCTCCTGTGATGTCCCGCCCCGAATAATTAGGCTTCTCGAGAAGGAATACTATTAAAAAAAAATAAAATAAAATTTTCATATTCTGTAAGATAGTGTGTAATTTTTTTTTTCTGTGCTAGATCCATTCTCTCTATTCAGATCTACTGCTACGAAATTCTAGAAACCCCAGCTTTGATGCCCATTTTAATTCAGGATAATTTTCTACCAAATCCAAGGTCGAAGATCGATCGCTTTTTGAAACTACGCATGACCATTGATACACTCTATTACTTATACACCTAGGTTAGACAAAGAATACAAGTCACACCACCAATTTTTGATGACCTACAAGATTACGCTCAGTAAAGGCTATTTGATAGTCTGGATGAGCAACTCTTAAGCTGAAGGGGAAGGAGGAATCTATGGCCTTAGCCAACAACTTAGTAATGTACTGTACAAATGATATGCGGTGTGCTTGTCCATATATCTTCAGAGAGTAGCCAGTAAATACGGTAAATTAGGTTGGAAGCAATTCCAAAAAAAAAAAAATAAATAAATAAAACTAAATAAATAAATAAGACGCCGAGATGATCTGACATTATGAGAGAGAGAGAATAAAAAAAAAAATTCTCAAACAAAAGGAATGATTATAATATAAAAAAAAATGCTGTTAGAAAGGTGGGCGGCTCACAAGGAGGGAGAGAAGTAATAGGAACCATCATCATCAACAAAGTGGGTCAGATCATAGGGACTAGTAACGGTGGAGGAAAAGGTGAGCAATCGACAATTAACCCTTACCGTGAGAAAGGCGCTATTGCCTTATTCTTTGGTCGCTTACCCCAAGTGGGCCGGAAACAGGTTGGTGATCGGGGAAGAGGATGATTGACATCTAATCCGTACTGCTCATCAGGTTAAGTTGATCTCCCTATTGAAAAAGAGAGACGGAACAGGTGCTCCGTACAGCGCGGTAACCTCCCCTCCCCCCCTCCCCCCCAAAAAAATTAAAAACAAAATAAAAAATAAAAGTGCAGATATCTCAGCTTTAATAAATTTAAATAATTTCTGCCAATAACCACCTACAGTCATAGGAATTTTTGGATTCCCGCAGGGACAGTGAGCAGGTAAGCATAACCTCTCAATATTTCCCTCTGCTATGGTAGTTGGGCAAGAAAATCTTCCGCGGAAGTTAGTTGCTTTCTAAGGTACCACATTGAAAGTCCCATTAAACTTTCTCCCATCATATCTGGCAGGTTATGACCATAACTTACGATACGGTACCTACAGAAAAAGGAACCTACTACTACTAGGTAAGTAACTCCTACTAGTACTTAGTAGGGAATGGCGAGGTCACAAACTGAGTTAAGCTGTGTTGCAGCATATCAAAACTCTATTTCCCCTTGTATTTCTGTCAACCAGAATTATGTATGTATGTACATACATACATACAGTACTCGATATACTGATGAAGAAGAAAACATCTTTTGTTTAACCCCAGTTTCCCCCCCTCTATACTCTTCATCCTTTGGATAAATATTTTGATATTGTTCTTGTCCAGTATTACTAGTAATTACCTGCAGGGGGTGGGTACTGTACATTTGCCTGTATTGGGGGATGGATTCACAACACTACCTGACCTAAACATGATTATTGGAACAACAGCTATAACAACTTCAATCTTCCATTCTTCCTATACAGAGTGTAGGTACTAAAACACCTATCCAGGATCATCCAATCATAATGGCTATTGGATAACTTTCAGTCCAAAAAGGCGGTAGGGAACAAAACAAAAGAAAATAGAATCGAATTAATAAAAAAAAAAAAAAAAAAAACCGAAACAACCGATGAAGAACAGTGAAAGCCGTCTGCCCCGTGATACAGGCGCTAAAAGAAAGGTGGAGGTGAGTGGGAACCTGTACCATAAGGACCAAGGGTTTGGAATTCCAATGATCCATTGCAGATCCTTTTGCCGATACAGATCCCATACATACCGTACATGTACGTAGTATCTCCATGATCCGTACGGAGTACGGAGCTGGAGTACGGAGTACCTATAACACTACTGCAAAGGGTAAGTAGTATCACATACTAGGTAGGCGGTGGATCACCATAGTGCCTGACTTAGTGTAATCCGGATCTGGGCCACGCGAGCCAAAACGGGGTTGAGGAAGAGCAAAAGAAAAATGATAGAATGATGCTGCAAATGATCTCTTGACTTCTCACCAAGTGTTGGTCCCAGTGTGGTAGGATTCATCAATTGAAAGAGACCCAAAAGCAGTTGGCAAAAGGAACAACTGCTACTACCGCATCATCGTACTTTGGCAGACAGTTGTCCAATCGGGGCAAATTGTTTGTAGAATAGGGATGTGAATAGTATGGAAGAGAATTCCGAAAGTCAACTGAAACTGAATCGGGTGATCCATTGCGACCGTTGTGTTAGCAACACTCCATACACCGCAACACACATGGTTCCCACGAGGGATGCAACCTAAAGACCTACACAAGTTCAGAAAATTCTCAGGGAGGATTCCCCGATCAGGTAAGATAGGACCTAACTTAGCAAACAAATTGATCCCCCTGGAGATAAGCTGTCACGAGCTTTCCCTCCCCCTGCTAAGCAACCGACAGGTGCCACATTGAGACCAGTGCCAGTACTTCCCTGATGACCGATACATTCGCTCAATAATGTGATGACAGACCAAATACCTTCTACTTGTTTTTTCTTCTTCTACTCCGAAGTCATTACTATTTTTTTTTTATTTTTTATTTGGGTTTGGACCATTCTTTTCTCATGCACCATATGCATGGAATGCATACCAGAGCCCTTTTGTTACTTCATTCTATTAGCCTGAGTACGTATTATTAGTTTCATTTCAAGAGGAAGTGATCCCCGAGTTCTGAGCGTTGGCGGGTGACGTGAAGATGTCACAATACATTATCTGGCGGTGTCGGCGCGTCACTCTTCAAATCAGGGTACATACGTTACGCAAGATAGGACAGTTGAGAATGTCATCTCTCCTCTAGCTTATAATCGTGTCCATGTTAGTGTCCATTCGGACAGCTCGGAGCTCAAAAAATAATAATAATAATTAAAAAAAAAAAAAAAAA
>ML739464.1:0-13171 GCA_009193565.1 Aspergillus coremiiformis
AAAAAAACAACAAAAAGCAAAAACAAAAAAAAGCCATCAAATGCATAGATGTTAATTTAATAAGAGCGAAGATAAATTACTCATTATAAACCTACTATGACAAGTGCCTCTGCATTTCCAATAATGTGATATCTGATTGCATTGTCTCCTGCCGGGTCTTAGAGTTCCAAGATGCGACTGACAGAAGCCACTACATCCACATATAATACATCAGCTTCTCATCTAAAAAGACATCTAGAACTCTAATTGAATATGTACCCCAGTATTTCCGTCTATTGGTACGTATGGTTAAACATCACTCTAACCACCAGCCATTGGATAAGTTAGAGGCTACTACACTTCACAAACCGACAAGTCTCAGGTACTAGTATATTGAATATTGAAGATAGTTCAGGTTATATATAATTCACCTAGCCTACTCCCAAGTGACACAGAGGGAAAGAAAACCAACACCTACTAAGAACCAAAATATTAATATTGGAACCACAGAGTAAGATAATCATCAGTGGCTCGCGGGGCTATAGTTTTTGCATGTATAGACAGAAGTGCAAAGAAAGTTATCATCCCTGACTGACCACGGCTGCTCCCGTGGTTTCCCACCAACTTTAGTATGTATGTACAAGTACTGTACTGTACGTATGTACATCCATCCATACATACATACATACATTTATCGATACTTGCTTTTAATTGGCTTTTAAATAACATTGATATAGATATTATAGCAACCTACCTAAGTAGATATCCACGTCCATAACCTATTAAATACAACAGCGAGAAGAAATTGATTCTGGAGTATGGAGTGCTAAGTACCGTCCATGATACCGTCCATAATACAAACCCAAAACTGTACATCAATAACGATTCTCCCAAAAAAACAAAAAAAAAGGCACGGGTAAGATACAAAATGGAAATACACACGAAAACTCCATCCACGAGGGAAATATCAAAAGGTTCAATCAGAATACACAACGAACAGGATGAGGTGGCATGGAATACAATATTCCGAAGACATCCAGCCCGGTTGATGTTATTACGCCTGTGAGCAGGAATAACATCTTGGATGTCCACAGACAGTGCACCGGCCGGAGCTCAAACTAGGATTGTTCTCGCAACGGCATGAGCAACATACCCACCATCCGGCCATGCTGAGCCTGTATGCATTTTGGGTGGGCTGGGGGGCCATAGATGCGTGTTGTGCCATAGGTAGGAGGAGTACGGGCGGTTGCCGCTGACGGATGAAGTATTTGGTTTGACTGAGAAAGGAGTGTTTCTATGTGTGTATTAGGTATAGATGATGAGATTATGGGATGGATTGGGTACCGGTTGAGAGGAGCCTATTATATTCAAAATGTTTGATCTTTGATGTTATATATAAGTATGCCAGTATATTTGCAATCGCATAAATTGAATTATGATGGCAGGAAACAAGACAAGTTCTTCCGAGCCTTTTATATATAGTGCTCTCAGATAAATGCAGAAAGCGTTGTTTGATGCCCTTGTCGACTGTTATCAAGGGTGTTGCAGAGCACAAACCCTCTCAGTTTGCCCTTATCACAGCACTGTTGTTGAATTCGCCCGGTTCCATGAAACTGTGGATAGGACTGTTAATACCTGAAACCTCGGGCTCGTGCCATGGCCAAATAGTGCCTAACCAGCTGTGCTTTAATGATAACACCGATTTGAATGAAGATTCAGTTCCTGAAGGTCCAATGTCAACTGTGGCTGGACCATCTGCTAAACCGGGGGCGAATAAGTGTAGACGCCTACGGCGACATATGGCACATGATCAGTACGCCAGCTTTAGCCCCAATCATGGGTGTTTGAGGAGGGACCTTGGCCCTGATCGGCCCAGGGCACTGCTATGGCTGAATAGGCCAGTGGCTGGTTTGTAGTGTCAGTATGAAAATTGTTGTACATACATTGTTGGATACCCGAGCCTAGGATGTCTCTCACACATCAACCATTTGTCATCCAAAGAGAGGCGGTGCATGTGCATGTAGGTAAATAGTTATACACAGCTACTCAGCGCTGGTGACGAGATAGCATTGCTATTTCTCGGTGAAAAAGGTTGACAGGAAATCCAAGGGTAACAGGGCAAGATACTCGTGCATATGTGCAAACCTGAATTACCACTGGATGGTACGTAATGAACAGATGCTCTAACAACGGCTTCTGTTATCCACCCGGATAGGGCGTTTCATCATGCTGCTACCCCATGTTAAAAATGAGTTCTGGGTTCACCCAAGAGTGCAACCTTGTTGCAACTAGATTACTAGGCTGCGTGCCTCGGTTATGAAAAGAGAAATATATCATGGGTGACGGGTGAGGTTAGTGAAAGAAATCCCGCAGGTTTTTGCTCGACCGGAGGCGAGAAAAATTGAGGCAAACATGTGGGTAACGGAAAATGAAAGCAGTTTCAAGACATTTGACGCCGACTTTTGTCAACGAAAACCACCACAATCAGTAAAGGGAGGATCAATTTCCCCCTCCTGTCATTCGGGCGTTCTGCTGATGCGATGGGGAGGTGCCCGGTTGCCCATGCTGAGCTGAGCCTTGTGAGTCTTCAAGCACGTAGGAATCGACGTCAGGATTCTCACATATACATGCATTATGGACGCTAGATACTAAATCTAGTAATTAGCAGTGCCTGTAAAAACAATCCTACCAGCAACTGTCTGTATTCAGAGGTATGTACTCCGTACTGTATGTACATACAGCTGCTTCATGGAATTCTTCTAGAAATTCAGCGGCCCCACTTTTGGGTTCCTTAATTTTGCTCCGGAGTACTCCGTATGGAGTAGATAGTATCATCTACTCCGTAAGGAGTACACGTACACTGTACAGATTTATGTTTGGGTTAAGAAAACCCACATTGAGATCCTGAGTGGTAGGATATTCGATTGGATGATGTCATGGATGCAGTGCGTCTTCGTATGCTAATAACAATGTTCACCTGACACAGACAGTTGGGCAACGGGAAACTTCCCTTTGCCCCCCTCCTTCCTCAAATCAGAAGTGAATAATAATAAGGCTGATAGAGGAAGTGAAGTAAGTATCGGATACCTTAGTTACTCAACACATTATAGGTCAGGAGTACGGAGTACAGAGTACTCCGTACTGGTGCTCAGTATTAATATCATCACGGTTAAAAGTGGAGAAGCAGTGGAGACAAAGATAATATCATCCTTATTATGCCTATTTTGGGACTGATAGGGGAAATATCATGAGAAAGTGAGGCCTTGTGATACCTCATATCCAAGTTATGCCCTGAGGCTCCTCTTTACATCTGGTGGCATTGATCCGAATGGTTGATTAAAGCACATCAAAACGATTGAGTTACCGCGGAAAAAGGAAGGAGAAAGATCCGAGGGGGTGTGACCATCTGGGGGTGCAAACATGCCAAATTCATGGAACGCGGGTCACTGACACTGTCACTGACACCCCGTGGTCCATGGTTTCCTTCTAGTATTTCTATGTTACCAGGTAAACCCCGGACTCTATTTCCATCTACAATGTAAGAAAGTGAACAATTTCTCATTACTTCAAACATTGAACAAATCAGATCAATCTTTAAAGAAGCCCTGTTGGGGCGGATACTTAACACTCAATGGTGGAACTGTACTAATTATCTAAGCTGGTTAAATGTTCCACTTTTTAGTGCTGATCCATGCCATCATGAGGTGGTTTTTGCCATTCAGTGATTCTCTTTTGTCACAACCCACTGATGACTCCAGTCCCAAAGAGATTATTTTTTATTCACTCTAGTCAGTCACCATTCTGATTGTTGAGTTTCTTGTGATTGTTATTATAATTTTCATTCTTATCATTATCTGACAACTGTTTACTACTCATTAAGAAAGGTGCCCCCCCCTTTGTGATCCACTACCGATCTCCACTGGAGGTTTTTCATAAATATCGTCGTCTTTCCGCTCGTGCTGTTGCTCTCGTGGCCTGTGGGTTCAGGCATCTAATATTAGCTCCTTTTATTTTATTTTATTTTATTTTGATTTTATTTTTTGCCCCTCAGCCTTAACTTTCTTCCCGGAGTTTCGATCTTCGACTACTTTCCTGGCCCGGTGCCCAAAAGATTCGATTTCTTCCACACGGCAGAATTCTTCCTCTGTGGATTTCATATACAATCTTTTGCCTGTCTTCCGAAATCTTTGATGTCTCATTGACAAAGCTTATTACAGTGCTTTGTTTTCTTTGAATCAAACGTTGCCCACCTCCGCATTTCTGCGATCGGACTTTGTGTCTCATCCATTGTCTCTCAAGGATTGGGATGAGCCCTACTGCACGCTACCGGCCAATGTCACCGAGTGGCTCACGTATGATTGATCCCATGCGAGCCTCCACCGGCACGGTGCAGCTTAATTCATCTTACGATGCCTCCCCCAGTCGATCCGCATACCCAAGCCACTCGTCCAGCGTGCCTTATGTGGTGACAGCGTACGACTCCCGATATTTTCGGGAAGGGGGTTTGGAAGCCCGGCATATCTCTTCCAAAACCTATCGAGACGCTGATCATTCAACTAAGCTGCGAACCGAGTATGCGGTTCGCCCAAGACAACGGAGTAGCACCACCTCCGTTGCAGACACTCGTCTGGCTCCTGGCCGTCTACACGGGCCCAGAGCGCCTCCTGTGATAACGTCAAGCTATCGTCGTTCTCCTAGCCCCCTTCCAAGCCAAGAACACCACCTGACGCCATCCTCTTCGCCCCGACACCACAAGCGACATCCTCTCTCGGTCTCTCATATCGATTATGCAAGTGATACAGGGCGACTCAACCCGAACGATCGGGCAATAAGGTCACCAACGGTCCATACTGTCTACAGAGGGCATGATTCGAATAGACACTCGCGATATCCACCTATGGGGGGGCTTCGTAAAGGAGAGGACATTGACGATTACGACGCTTACTCCTATACCAACCCTCGTGAGCAGTTTGAGAAAGACTCTGCCGCGCGGTTGCGTTACGACCGGGGCTCGTATCGGAGCGAGAGACCCTTGAGCTGGACTGGAATCGGTGACCACCAACTGGTGCGAAGCCCAGAGCCTCGTGCATCAAGGCCTCCTCCATCTACAAGAGGGTTTGACCGACTCGATTCAGACCCGCGAGTGCGGCGCTCAATTCAGGGCTCCGCTGATAGCGATATTGACACTGCTAGTGCATACCAGCGGTCCCGGCGACGAAATCCTGTTTCTTTGCATCAGGTAGCGGATGAAGGATATTCTTCATGTCGGAGTGATTACGAGCATACTCACCGTCACTCGCATCGGCATCGGCGACACGATGGCGATCGAAGTAGTCGACAGTCCTATGATGATGGTGGGTCGAGGGTTACCATCGCTACTGATTCCGCCCCCCCTGGAACTAGCACTGGACTAGGGACGGCCATCCTAGGTAGTGGATATGACGACCATTCTCAACGAGCTGAGCATCATCACTCACATGATCACGAGCATCAAGAGCGTTACGCTCGACCACGAAGACCATCTAGACGCCGAGCTGAAGGCGATTCTGATGCATACACATCAGACGAGGACCTGAGAAAATACAGACGTGATGTGACGACACCCCGAAAATCCTGCAGGTCTAATGATTCTACAAGTGGGAGCGACCGACCAACCCAACATCTCACAGTTGAGCGTCATAGGCGGCACCGAGCCCACTCGCGCCGCCGTACACAGGACAGCCCTACTACGAAAGAAGCAAATCAGCCCGAACTCGTTTATCGGCAGGAGGACAAAAAGTCCGAATCTACAACTTTGAAAGATGCTGATAGTCCGCCGAAAGGGATTCTAAAAACTCCTACGGACAAATTCCCAGAGGAACCTAACCCTGTGCGAGAAGGGGTGGCGCCTCTGAAAGACGCACACAAGAAAGGAATCCCACCCGGAGCGAGATGGACTAAAATCGATCGCCGACTGGTCAATCCCGCGGCCCTGGAAGCTGGCCGTGAGCGCTTTGAGGAACGATCGGACTACGTGATAGTTTTGCGGGTATTGTCCAAGGAGGAAATTCAAGCTTATGCGGTTAAGACCCAAGAGATACGAGGTATGCTTGGTCTGAAAGTTTTCCCGGAGGTTCGAATTTCTGATACTAACCATCCATAGATGCTCGCTACCATGCATATACTCAGGAGCGACGACGACGACGAGAGGAAGACAGGAGACGTGGCCGTGCAGTGGACGACTTCTCAAGTGATGATGAAGAGGACGATGACGATTTGCCTCTGACAATCGAGGACAAGCCGGCAGATGCGCATAGGATGGTAGAGTCGGCAGCATGATGAAAGATCTATTATGATCTTCCCCTTTTTTTCCCTTGCCTCTTGGGTTTTGTCAATTTCTTTTTCTTTTTTTTTTTTTTTTGTGGTTCGGTCCACTGTCTCTTGCCTTATCTTGTTTTGGCAATCGGATCCACCGCCTTGTATGTACACCGGGAGCCATGCGTATGGAAGTTTTGAACGTATCATGATTTGTGGATGATAACGAATTTTCAACTTCATGAAGCATGCAGAGACAGTGTGGACTATGATTGTTCATTGTCCATGTGAAGGGTGATGTATTGACTATATTCCAAGAGATATTTATTGCATTATTGTATACATCATCTTGGCCATATCATTTCCCAGTAAAGATGGAGATGTCCAATTACGAAGGAAGAGAGAAATTTTGCACGTCTCCTGACTACTCCCAAGTCCCAGCAGAGTTATGCTGTACCACCTCGGCCATCCTTTGACTGGCTGATGATACGAGATCAAGAAGGGAGGTAGGTAAGCTCTAGCAAAGATTGTTGGATGGTGGGTGTACAACATTTGGACCGGATTTGGGTGCCTCTGCAGAGCAGTCACTTGTTACCTGTAGACCACTTTGTTTGTTGGTTTTTTTTTCTTCTGTTGTTGTTGTTGTTGTTGTAGTTGTTGTTGGCTGTACCAATTCTGTCACAAGCAAAATCCATCCACGTCAGGTCGTAGATACGGAGTAGATGGAAGTCCCTATATTTCGATCAGCGTCAGATGTTGCATCGCCCGTATTTAGCTTCCTTTTTTAGTTCGACTCTAGAGATCCATCCTCTAGGCACCTCCTAACGCAACTCTCCCGCAGCGGATGAACATGTTTTTTATTGCACGCACATCTACCAGGAATCGACGGGAAGACATGGGACCCCTGATCCTTTTCATCTGGCAACCGTTGATTTTTATTAAAATTCATTTCTGGGTTTTATTGATTTTCAAATGATTATGCCTACCGCAAATCTGACGCAAAGAAAAGAATGACGATTATGGGGCAAGGTAGAGCACATTTCTGGTGGAGGGTATGACAATGGCGTTATTAGCCAGTGGATTCCCTCTTCAAGATATGCTGATCGATTGAAGTGTGTGTGTGTGTGTGTGTGTGTGTGTGTGTGTGGAGAAAGAGAAAAAAAAAAGAAAAGAAAAAAAAAAAAAAATACCCAATTCTGAATCATTGCCACTGCCCACTCCATTCATCTGCATCGTCACCATCGATACAAACAAACAAACATGCCCTTCAGTGAAATCCCGAGTGTCCGAGGAATCGTTCCAAGTTGCATTTCCAAGACCAACTAAGGTAGTATTCGGATGACGAAAGATCAGGGCCTTCCCCCAATCACGTCCGGGCATACGACAAGTTTGTTGGATGTGTTCTGAGCCTGCCAGTCAACAATCCTGTCGGAATATCGGCACCGCGTAATTAATTCATCACGAAAATAAATCAAGTCGTCTACGGCGGAAAGGTTGATTTTGTGATGAATCCAGACCTCCTAAGTTTTCTGTCGGTTCTGGTGTACAGTACATCGTCTGTATGTTTGCTCCGGGATGGGTAGTGATGCGCCATGGTATTTGCTCCTGTTTGTTGTATCATGTGTACGAGTATCTATTTTGTTATATACGGAGCACTCTAGTGGTTAATGTACTGTACATTCTTAGTAGGGGTACTTGGTATTGTGGTTTGAATTACTCCAACGCTTCTGCATTAATCAATGGGGAGGTGGGAAACACTTTGGATACTGCTCACATTGTTTGGTCTGTCGGTGAATATTTACTAAACCTTATGATGCATTGTGTTTCATGAACTCTGTGTTTTTCTTTTCTTTTCTCTTCGATTTTATTTCCCCCGGCTTGGTCGGTACTACATCTCCATTCTTGATGGAGGGCAATTCAACCCTCGGAATATACTTCCCATGCCATCTCTTCTCCTATAATACCGTACGAAGGAGGAGAGTCTTTCATATCCCGTGGACGTTGCTCCGGTTGATAGCTAGGAATGGGAATAATGAGTCTCCCGGTGTGTTGTAAATCAACGGTAAATTTCAAGGGCTTCGGGATGTCCACCTTTTCGCATTCGCACCAGGGCGTTGCTAATCAACCCGCTCTTAGTTCACGTTTGGTGTCAGTAACCCGGAGATGAAACACGACCATGGGGTTTAATTGGACCTAATAGAATATAAGGAGGTTCCTGGTGTCCAGCATGCTCGCACTGAACGCAGTTAGGTACGAAGGATAGGGGGGGTTGGCCAGGGACTGGATGGGATGTATCGACATACCAGGTGGTTATCATCCGCGATGCGGCATTAATGACAGGCATGATAAGTTTGTCTACGAGTCAGTTATATTAGGTCCACCGGTCCCTTATATGAGCACGTATGTATGTACGGTACATACTTGTACGACGTGCAGAGGGAGTACCCGCCACAGATTTGAAGAGATGTGTGCGTCTTGCCTTATTCTGTTCTACCTGTACTCCGTACGGATGTACTGTACATACTATACTGTACATACGTACATTCAATAGCTCGAGGGACGCCCCGAACAGCCCACTCATGCCATCGGCTAAAAATAATCTCCTAGATGGGAGCTGAACGAGCTAGGCTGCGCTATCTCTTTCCCCCTCTCCCCCTCTCCCCTTCTCCGTAGACTGTTGTATACCTCCGTCGGTTGACGCTCGCCGGGTGGTGGGGCCGGAGAATACCGGTTGTCTTTAGGTACTTAAGTGTTTTAGGTAAATACTAAAAAGAGACCGTGGATGTTGATCCCTGCACTAGGGCTCAGATCACATGTTCTTCCGGGGCTGGAATCTGACTGGTTATTCTTTGTTTTTTTTTTCTTCTTTTTTTTCTTCTTCTGCTTTTTTTACTAGTTTGTATCACCTTCACTTGAAAAAGGTAGGGTACTAAGTAGTTAGTATAGTAAGTAAGTAGCAGATGTTCCGATTATCATTCGATGTTTGGTCGAGTCCAGCGTAGCGCTCTCTCTCTCTCTCTCTCTCTATGGAGTACGGAGTCATCGGAGTATACGTATTCCTAACATACCTCATTGGGTTTGATAATCGACCGCAAATAACATTTAATTGGTTGGTGTCCGGTAGAAATTCGGTTATTTCCGGTCCGTGGACGAGATAACCGACGCCAAACAATGGTTAGTCGACAAGATTAGGAACCATAAAACATCATACTAAAGTCTGATCCTTAGGTTAGGTTCTTGATTAGTAACGACTACCGTAAACATGCTCCCGTACTCCGTACAAAGAAGAATCTTTACCAAGACCCCCCCCATTAACCTTACTACTAGCACTAAAGTAAGTAGGTACCCATCCACTAAAATTATGTCTAAGAACTGGACTGTTGACCGGGCTTCCCGAGCTTCGGCCACTACTTTAGGTAGTCTCTAGAGAATGGGTTTTTTAACCTGCCACCAACCTTAATCAAGTAAGCGGCTCTTTGGCCCGTGTTCAAGTTGACTTGGACTTGGATTGTTAAATGGGATCTGCTCAGTGCGGAGAAAATGAATAAATTAAAATATTAATGATGATAATAATAATAATAATAATAAATTTAATAATATATATACTTAGTACTTACTAGTAGTACTCCGTACTCCGTACACGCTGCTCTATATACGAAGTAACCCCTCCTATCATTGGATCTTTTTGGTTGGATGCGTAAATTATTATCAGCCTTACTTATTTGCTTTTTTGTTTTTGTTTTTCGTCTTCCCTGTCATGTAACATCCCGATTCGCCCGTCGGATGCATGAGATGATTCAGTCTCAAGGTTATTAATATGGGACCGAGTATAATCCTAATGGCCGGGATTTGAAAAGGAATTCTGGAATGGCCTCTTTGGATAAACTCATCCGATTCAAGTATGGATCAGCAGCAAGGTTGTATGACTATTCAGTAATATGCGCGAGATTCCATGCTCCATATCTACGGATATTTGACAGAAAGTACCTGAGCACGAGGGGTGGGAAAGTACGACGAATGGACCCAATAAACAGGAACGTGAGGAAAAAGAATTAAAAATAAAAATAAAAATAAAATGGACGGAGAGTAGGAAGAAGATGAAGTGGACTTATCGCCACCCAGCTGCTCGAATTGCTCCCCTTACTACTCCGTAGTCGTAGTAGTGGTGGTGGAGATGATCACACAGACCAGTTTTATCGCCCGCGCGTGAGCGCGCGCATTCAATCGGATACTCAGAGTGAGAGCGTCGGCAATAATCGGCCTGGCGAGACCTTCCCTCGATGCAAACTCCTACAGGAAATAGTGCTAGATATCGGCGGAAAGTGAAAATGAAGCTTTCGGAGATCTTACTACGGAGATCTCCCACGCATGTTTCTTTGACTATTGGATATCCGGATATTAGGGGGGGGGGGGGGGCATCGTGCCATGGGTTGGGTCCTGTGAGATTTGAAATAAGGGTCCCGTGGGCGAGGAAATGACAAATCCGGAGGTAATGCTTTATAGTTGGTTTTTAGTGGTTTGGGGTAAGCATGTTCTTGAGTCCTTTTCTTTGTCATCCGGTCGAAGAAAACTTGGATCACCTGTTGAGCCAAGGTTACAGGCAAGTGCTCGTTGGTGTTCAGCCTTTCAGGTACTAACTTAAGACTTTGGGGATGCCAAGGAACAGCCAAGAAAGATCAAGATTCTTCTGGGGTCAGCGATGAGCCTGCAGAGCGTTTTCTTCTTCCGATACCTTAGAACCCTTCGTATCGCCCTCCAGAGTAAAAGCAACAGGGAGAGAGACTGTATGTATGTATGTATGTATGTATGTACATACATACATACATACATACATACCAACAACGTGTGAGGGAGAGTTTCTGAGTAGCCCCACTGTAAGTGATCACTTGCTGTGCAAGGACGGAGGCGAGGATATTCCAGTGGTGGTTTGGATTAGGCGATCATGGACCAGTCTCGCCGTCGGCTTTTGCGACGCTGAATCATTGCCTTATAATCTAAGTAAAGTCCGAGGAGAAAGTGGCTTGTGAGGTTGTGGTTCCGACGGGAGCATAATAACAGTGGAGACGGACTGTGGGGCTGCACCAACGCTGGTTAAGTTTTCCTGAGTCGAGTCCGTACAAAGGGAGACCGAATAGGGACAGGACTGGCCTTAGTTGGAGATCTTTGGTTCTATTGAATATTACTCGCTAGTGTTATTATGGATGGTCCATTAAGGGCGATAGCGATGATCGCATGACGTCTTACTAGTATATTACTCATATCATTGTGATGAACATCAGGGCTGAGAAAGAAATGAAGGTGTCGATTCCCCTTATATTGTGCACTACTATTATATTGTCTGATAGACCATTGAAACGAACTTAGTAGTATGAAGTATGGAACGTGGTACGTATCTAGTCCCTTTGTCCCTTCCAATCTACTAAACTACTAGTAGTACGTACTAGTACTCGTTTACTCCGGTTCTGTTGATTAAGTTGGGGAATTTTTTTTTAAATATTATCCTTAGCAAAGTCTGATGTGCATGACACCCCCCAGTTGTTGATCATCCCCCAAAGTATATTAGTAAGGTTAAAAGGAGAAGCGTGAGAGAGACCGATATACTCCGTACTCCGTGTATATATATATATATATATATGTATATATGTATATTAATTAATCAAATATTATTATAATACTTTATTGTTATCTATTGGAGAAAAAGGACAGTTCATCTGACGAAACAGTGTACCGTTTTTGTTTTGTTTCTTAACTTTCTGAGTTATATTTTTGGCCGAACATTTGTTGCCCATGTTTTGCATAGTAAAAGAGAAACGAGGAAATTAACGCCAACTCTATACGGAGGGACGCTCCGTCCTCTTTCCAGCAGGTAGGCTTTAGCGACCTACGGAGTACAGGCTACGGGTATCATTGCGGATCAACTCACAGCCTCAATCGATCCAACGATATCGAGCAAATGTAAGATTTGTTTGATCCGCCCAGGGGTTGGGGTCGGAAAGACAGCCCCCGTGGTTTGTTTCCCTTAGCCTTTTGCGTGATATTCCTCCGCTTTTCCCTGTCATTATCTTTGAGTATTATTTATTGTTATGACTATTGTGTGTACGGAGTACCTTGCGATCGGTTTCAGCTGGCGACAAGCCTTGTCCACTCGTCAGAATTATCACCAGCAGAATAACCAGGGGAAAGTAGGACTCAACTAGTCACATCGTTGACTCGGTATCAATATCGAATGGCATAGGTAATAAGGTAAGAGCTCCAGATATCGCGAAGTACTCCGTAGTAAAGGATAGATCATGGTATCACCCACTTTCGGTGGCTCCAATACCCACTTCTTGATCTTAAGCATGCCTTCCCTAGTGACTTCAATCTCTAAGCAATTTCCGCAACCCTAATCGACACGCATGGGTCGTTTCCGGGCACGGCCTCCCGAAACGATCGTTGTACGGGGGGGAGCAAACCTGAAGGCTGAAGCCACGGTTAGCCAGACAACCGATGAGGTTGATCGGTACCTCGTAGGATCACTCACTACCGATACTGCTGAGGACGGTTATTTCCGTATGTACATACTGGTAATTGTTAGCCCCGTGCTTGGGTCGGCTCCCTGTCTCAATAGTTGTCAAAGCTTTGCCCGCTTGCCCCTCCTCGGTTTGAAAACTTCACAGCGCCGCGGCTTTCCTTCTCTATTTGCTTGTGTGATGAAGTCTGCACAAGTGTGCAGTACGGTTCTAAAGCTAGATGGGTGTGAGATTGTTCTGGAACTGCCTTAGATATGTGGGTTTCGGATATCCAATTGAACAAAGATTATCACTCATCATGTGAACCAAAAGGGAAATATGGTAGACATTGGAACCCGACCCGACGGGATTTGAAGATTTTCTCTCAGTAAAAGATTTAGTTTTTT
>ML739465.1:0-13035 GCA_009193565.1 Aspergillus coremiiformis
AAAAAAAAAAGAAAAAAAAAAAGAAAATACTGGAGAATTCGAAAATAATAATAATTATTACTATTATAATAAGGAAATAAATAAAAGATCACCTTAAAACTAAAACCGGACTTTACCATAAGCTACTAAACCAGACGAACTATCTTTTTGATGGGGCTTATCCGCTTACTCTGGTCCTGTTGTCTCCATCCGTTGAGTCTTGACCCTAAGACGTTTAAATAGTCGCCTTTGCTCAACCTACTTTTCCGGGGATGACTTCACCTGATTCTGTATAATTTTGCATTATTTTAACCTACCGAATTCTGTGATTGAGCTTCAGAGGTATTCCGGTAGTAATCGTCCAAAGGATTGAGTCCACGCTTGTTAGCGATCCATTACTGTATGTCCACTGATCTCTCTCTCTTTCCTCCCTCTTGTGCCCATTATATTATCGCCTTACATGTCTGTCATCTCCATAAATCCTTCCCTTACCATCGTCTCTCTTCTTTTGCACTGCACAGTGTACGCTCATATTTGATACCGCTGTTCCCGTTCCCATCACCTACTTTGCTGAGGCAAAAACTATACCTTTCAAATGTCTTCCATAGAATTTCAGGCACATGACTTACCAGACCTTTCTCATCATCATAGCAGACAGCAGGCTGGCTTTTCTTTGCAGAGGTTGAGTTCCTCCGCAGAGTCTGCTTCTTTTTCTTCTTCTTCTTCTTCTTCTTCTTCTTCTTCTTCTTCTTCTTTCGAACTTGACCCATCGATCTGGATTGAGCCTTTACCGCCACGCGATAGTACTCTATCGAGAACCTCGCGTTCGTATTGGGATCTACAGAGCCTAGGTGCAGTATCTAGCTTCGACATACCTCAGGAAGAGAACCCAGAAACCAAATTTAGTAGGAACTTGAATTCCTCGTCATCATTGGAACCCGCTCCGGCCATCTGCGGTACTCCGCTTGACTGTTTAAGCCCGGGGTTCGGGAAGCAACCAATCTCTTGTCTGTCCGCACAGATCCAAGAGCAGTTTCCGATAGAAAGATCATTGTACGTGGGCCATAACCTGCAATATCAGCCATTTATTAATCAGATCTCACGATAAAAGAACACCATATTATGAATCATCTCTCCAATCGCAATCGAAGGCAGACTTGATGGCAATCATGGCAGACAATAATACCCACAGTACGATAGTTTATCCATGGGTATGGTTTTCAGAACTGACGCTTGACAGACTATGGCTGGCAAAGCCGGACATCTCACCCTCTCCATCCGTCCTCAATGACTATGGATCATCAACCGTTCTCCCAGCCACAGACTCTTCCACCTTCCACTGGATACCCCATCGGATACCATACTCCGCAAACCACAAACCATGGCTTTTACCAGCCGGGGATTCCGGCACCACAATATCTTTGCTCACCGCACCCAGGCCTACTCCATAACCGACATCCCCGAAGGTATATCATCTCTCCTTAATCAATGCTTTCCGACTTAAATGACTAACTTGTAGCATTTTCTAGTTCTCCCATTCCATACTCCTTTCCCAGCAGCCACATGCCAGGCAGTTCTCCAACAATTGCAGAACAACAATTTACTTCATCGTAAGGTTGACAGGATATCCAGAGAGAGGCCATGACTGACAAGCTTCTAGGCCTTCCTCATATTTACTTAATCATCAAGAATACTACTACTCCCACGCACCTTCATTGTCGTCAGTCATACCTTGCATTTTTGTTTTCTCCCTCTAGGTTGTATACTGACATCTGCAGCTACAGGTCAAATCCAAGCTCTCTAGCAGTGAGCCCTCAGTCGCAACACATAATGACGCCGGGAACAGTATATTCGTCCCCCGATACAGCACCAACATCCTCAGACCCAGAACAGCAGGTTCGAGTCATCAGCTTCCGACCGAAACCCCAATGCTGGGATCATGGATGCAACGGACGTGAATTTTCAACATTCAGCAATTTGCTCCGTCATCAGAGAGAGAAGTCTGGTGTGGTCGCCAAAGCAGAATGTCCCAGCTGTGGCGCCGTTTTCACGCGAACAACCGCCCGAAACATCCACGTCTCTCAGGGGAAATGTAAAGGCGGAGCAAGGGAAACGTCAACCGAATGATTTGCGCACTCTACAGAATGGAATCTTCGTTGAATCCCAGTGGCAAATTCAGACAACAACATCGGGTTCGCTCGAAGCATCACATTGCCATTTTCAAAGTCATTGTTGAATGACTGTAAGGAAACGAGCCCTCTACTCATATCCATGCCGAGAGCGGAGTTGAGGGGCTTGGGGAACCTAGCGCAATCACCAATATACAAATCCTTCATCCATAAGGATTTTAAGTATTTAACACGTCTGCCGAGAACAGATCGATTAGTACTCTGCATCCATATCTGTGGTGGAGTAGGTGGGGGGGTACTAAAATGAGGGATATTATATCTACGACTCGCTATATTCACCCTGTACATACTTTCATACCAGGCTAACCCGGCACATTATACCATGCAAAAGCATCGTCGAGAATCATCTAGCATCTCGACGATACTTGAGTCCAAAACTGGATCTTGGATGAGTACTATACAATACATAGTACTACATGATGCTGGTGGTCGTTTTCATTGATGATGCCTTATATGTCATATTACAAGCATAGATAGACTTACTATATACTTCGTCAGCAGGATATTCCGCTCTATTTCAAGAATCACCGTTTTAGGACTCTGTACTACTACTCAGTAGTAGTAGTACCACGTAGAAGAAAATGTGATACAAATGCCTTAAGGCATGCAACCACCACGTGGCCCTTCACGTTGCTTACATCACACGTCACCTGACCGGAGCGTAAATGTCATCCATAAATCATCTAGAGCGTGACAACGATTCCTCAATGACTCATTGGACGCTCTCCATCATGTCGACTGCCCATGACTACTAATAACTACCTACCTATCTTTGGAACTTCCCAGACCTGCTCTCTGAAAGGACGCGTCTTGCATCCGGCCAATTGTGCCTCCCACTGCATCGTCAAAGTCGACATTCTCGTCCCCCAAGATGACTTCATTATCAATACTACTAGTATTCTACGACGTGTATAAAGTATCCCAAGCTTGCTGGCACGTGTGTTGTTTATTAACCCCTCGCATACTTCGGCCTAGCTTAGTGCCTATCTGACTTTTTCTTTTTCTTTTCTTTCTTTTGCGGTCGATAAGTTGTTCTTGAAGTATGGCGTCCATATTTACTTACGACCCGGACCCTCCAAGGGTCTCTTCTCCATGGTCCACATCCGGCTCATCCTCTCCCCACGTAGCTGGGACAGCGAGCCGTACAGTGACTCGGAATCAGTCCTGTACCAATTTGGATCGTGCAGATCCCAATGTCTTATCTGACTACGGTATTACGAAGCTGGAGCCAGAGCCACAAGAAGGGCCTACTGAGTACAAATTGCACCTCCTTCTTCGATCAAGGAAACTTTATACGGCCATGTCCACAGGTCATCTCGTGGGTGGTTCCTATCACTCCCGTATGCCCTTGTCAACTTCGGTTCCGACACCATCCAGTCATGAATCAGCCTCGAAGCAGTCTCAAGTTCGTTCTACACAGAGCCGTCAGCAACGACTACAGCAATTGACAACTCAGCTACTGTGGCGCTTGCAACAGTCCTCACCTTTCCATTCGTCCACCACTGCCAATCTTGTGCTCCCCGTTCTCCCAGAGGCGGCTCTGGAACTGGGGATCCCTCAGAAACCGGCTCGTTTGCTTCCTGGACTGGAGGAGAGCCAGGGTGCTCTGTACGAAGTCGGCGTTGCCGACGATGGCACTTTCGTTGGACTCACTCATGACGAGCTGGAAGAAAGTCTAAGCAATCTACAGGTGATGGCTGGCAGTCTTGGTTGTAAGGTCGACATCCTTCGCCGCGTCATCGTTGGGGACTGTGAATGGGTTGAGGACTCATGTCCTCCAGATTCTGGCATTGGCAAGGTTCATGTGGAAGCTCTCTGGGTTACTGAGGCTCTAGTGAGTCCAGACTGGGACTATTACCGAATTGAATCGCCCAGAAATAGCCTCCGTGAGGACCAGTCACTGTCACTAGGGGCCAGGCAGGGAATGTTGGAGGGTGACCAGTCCCAAACGGAGCAGATCCGTATCTCTATCACCGGCCCAGCTACAGCTGGAAAATCCTCGCTTTTGGGCACTCTGACCTCGTCCGTACTTGACAACGGGAGAGGGACTAGCAGACTAAGTCTTCTCAAACATCGACACGAAATCTCATCTGGGATCACTAGTTCAGTTGCACATGAATTAATAGGGTACGCTGTTAGTGAATTGTCCGAAGATACCCTCGATGTGGTCAATTATGCATCAGGCAACGTTGCAGCATGGGACGATGTACATGCAGCCTCAACACAAGGTCGTTTGGCGTTCGTTTCCGACCTCCCCGGATCAGTACGCTATCTGAAATCGACGCTTCGGGGCCTGATTAGTTGGGCTCCGCATTATGTACTGCTGTGTATTCCGGCAAATTGCGACGATGAGGCCACCAAGGAGGCTTGGTCCGATTCCGCGGAGCAGACTGCCGACATGGATTTGGCATTGTCGCATCTCGGGCTCTGCATAAAGCTAGAAGTCCCCACAATTGTAGTAATCACCAAGATGGACCTTGCATCTCGCGCCAGCCTGAAACAGAATCTTACGAAGGTCCTGTCGGCGCTAAAACATTCTGGCAAAAAACCCGCAATGTTGCCCGTGCAGTCTGGCAATTCTGAGGCTGCACCAGATCTGCACCATGTCGGACCAAAGGATGGTGCAGAAATCAAGAAACTAATTGCTACCACAGGAAACTGGTCGTCCACCGTTCCGATACTACTTACAAGTGCTGTTGATGGCTCGGGGATAGGGAGGTTACATGCTTTATTGGGCTATCTCCCTATCCCTTCAAGGCCGCCTCTACGAACAGTTTGCCTATCAAAGGAACTGACACCGCCTGTTCTTCCTACAAACATCTTTGATGTTGATGAAGTGTTTGCCATTCCTCCGTCAAAGGTTTACTCAATGTCCGCAGCTCAATCCTCAAAAGAGAACCACGGGGTAGTTCTCTGTGGCCTGGTTCGCTACGGAGCCATCTCCATAGGAGACGAGCTGGTCATTGGGCCTCTTCTGGATAACACTCCACCGGAACACAGTGGTAAAGTTCGGTCGGAACGGCGTTTGGAGACTCAATCCCAGTTTGAATCCTTTCGGAGTCGACCGCCCTCAGGGGATTTTTCCACCTCGTTTTTCCAAGGGTCTTTTCCAGGGAAGGTACCTTACCCAACTCAAGCGTACTGGCAGCGTGTCCGCGTAGTGAGTGTGCGCAACCTTCGATTGCCCGTCCGCAAGCTGGTCGAGGACCAAGTGGGCACAATAGGCGTTGAACCTCTCTCTAGTTCCCCTGACGAGCCGCCTCCTCAACTTGGCCGGATTCGAAAAGGGATCATCTTAGCCAGCTTCCCAGCACTGTCTGCAACCTCCATTCCAAAGTCGCTGCTGTTCCACACTGGCTTTGTCGCTAGCTTTGACTCTAGTGAATTTGCTTCCTCGTTATCCCCACCGCTCCTCTTGGGTGGGAATGCGATCGTGTACATCGCCAACATTCGGTCTACAGTCAAAGTGACTTGTATGGCACTTGCGGATGATGAGGTCGTCTCTTCACCTCCATCACCAACGGAGCAGGAGTTTTTCAGTTTCGATGGCGATGCCACCCACCGCGATACGGCGGGTGAGTCAGAACTGAACAATATGATCAGGTCCTCGGGGATTGGGGACGTTAAAATTACGTGTTGTTTCTTGACGTCCGTTGAATGGATTGAAGTTGGGTCTCGAGTCCTTCTGATGCCTGGGGCATCGGCGACGCTGGCTTCTGCACCGAACTCAGGCTCGGGACTTGAGGGCTTTTTTGGTAGAGTTTGTGACGTGGTTTATTCCGCAGATTTCGGCAAATAACGTGAGCTACTATTATTGAATTTGATCAAAATTTTCACCCTGTGAGGAAGGCCATAGTATAGTACTATTCATTCATCGTAGATAGTTGGTACAGCTCGGAGTACGAGTACTGCCGTCCAGTGTTTAAGCAACTGGCACGTGCAGGGTGGATGACCTAAGGCGGCTTGTTTAGTGGCCTTATAAAGTTAATGGCCTCAGGAATGAAATACCCCAACAAAGGAATCGGGATTCCTTCCGCAACCAACTTACTCTGTACTTATCTAGACTACTACTAATCCTCCTCACGAGTTGTCGTGAGTTTCAATTCTGCTACTCCTGGTGAGAGCTGAACCTGCTCAGAAACGATTTCCCTCAATGAGCGCTACTACGACTGTTCCCATGCGACTCCGCCGGTGTTGATTGGTAGATTCTTTCTTGTGGTACGGTTGATTTGGTGGTTCATCCCGCCACATTTAATCCTCAGCTTTGGTTTTACCCCGGATCTAGTCCGTCTGTTCCCGGGAGTGGGAACATCCTCAGCAATCAAACAAACCGAAGTTATCACGACAGTAAGGAGCAGGGTCTTGTTGCTGGCTCTTCCCCTTCCTATTCCATCTTTGCGTGTTCATTTTGTGATGTCCTGTAGCTATCTCGCACTCATTACGCAATATCCTCATCTGCCAGTAATATGGCAGAGGCCAGCAGCGCGTATGCGAGTTTCAGGATCAGCTCCGATGTAACTCAGTACTCCGATGATGATGAGTTTCTATCAAGTGCGAGCACAACCTCTGAGGCCGAGGAGCGTTTCGTGGAGCACAAGCAAACCGGGCAAGAAATCATAATGGAGCCGAGTAAGAGTTGCCATGGAGGGGCGCTGCCCGACTCCGCAGCAGTGTCGCCTTCGAACAAGATGAAGGATGAGGAAATTGGAGATTCTACAACGGAAGTGGCAGGAGACAGTTCTGTATGTGCCAGCGAAACTTCGGAGGCGACAAAACGGCCTCTGCAGTTACTTGATCTACCCATGGATATATTACAGGTGATTATCAAAGAAGTAAGCACGGATGTCGATGTTCCTTTTCTATAACATCTCTCAACGTCTCTGTTACTAATCACTTTTCAATTCTCATGATGATATAGGTGACCCATACCAACGACTTGACGTCGCTAGCTCTGACATGTTCCAGTCTGCACTCTTTGGCCATTCCTCAGATGTACTCTCGGTTTGATATCGTATGGCCCGAACAATCATCGTTGTCGGCCCATCCCGCGGGTGTCGATGCTCTTTCCTACGGTTTGGCGACATTGGTAATGGGCGAAAGTATCTTCCACGAGCTTCCTCCTCCCCGTCGTTCTGCTGCGTCGTGTCCTCATTGTGGCTGTAACGCCCAGCATGTTCCACAGGCCTCCCCCCATCAGACAGACATAGCACCAATAATACGTCGAGGGAATCACTATGCGCAATATACACGCAAGTTCTCCGTTGGAAATGGGCCACCGGACTGTGTCCAAGAGTACTCTGTGACGAAGGAAACGGGCAAAATGCTAGGAACTTTGGTGGCGTTGGCTATTGCTCGTATGATGAATCTGGAAACGTTTGTTTGGGATATGCCCACTGGGGTCTTGCGGGATGTCTGGATCGCGCTATCATCTCTAGCAGATCGACCGGGGCATGAATGCCGTCTAGAACGAGTGTGGGTTCGATGGCACGATAACTCTGGAAACGCCATGCGCTCAGCTCCGACACCATCATACTTGACGTCACTTGACATGCAACCTCCCTTTTCCTCATCATCCACCGGGTCACTGCGTTTACAGAGATATGCGCACGTAGAGTATCCCACCCTCTCGATCTTGCCCCCGCTGAAGAGCTTGAGCGTTCTCGATATTGATGAGCCATCGTATATCGAGGAAATGGCTGTCCTCGTTGAGCGCTCAAGGTCGCGATTGAAGGAACTACGTATTGGTATGTCCTCAAGAGCCTACCAGGCTGACTGGTTAAAAGCGCTAGGAGGCTGGTCGCCAGTGCAACGAGATGCATCCAGCTCTGTGGTGTCCGGTTGGCCGAAAGTTGGTGGCGTACTCGGAGTCCTCCTAGGCAAGTCTAACAATCATTTCCCCTCCGAGTTGGCGGCAGACCAGCCTCTCCTGAAAGAAACGGGACCGGGTCAGCATAATGGCCATCAGGGACTTAACGGACTGGTTCCGCAAGCAGAAGATGTTGCTAGTGACGGCACTTCTAGTGGGTCTTCGGTTGCACTACCTTTAGATGCAGTGTCTCTAGAACACTCACCTAAAACCACCGGCACTCCTGGAATGGATAGTGGGGCGTCTGTTCAAGCAATCGAGCAGCCACGTCCTACACAGCCATCAAGAACTGAAGACCTGCCAGAACTCCCGGGCAAGAGTTTAGGGACCAACAGGTCCATCTCGTCCGCTACGGACATGGGCTCTAAGTCTGACCGACTGAGGTTGGAGAGCTTCGAATTAGAACGCGTTCCGTTGTCCATCCCAGTCATGATGCATGCACTTGACTGGACCCGGATTACAACGCTCACAATCCTTCGCTGTGATGGTCATGAGAAGCTCTGGAGAGCACTTCGTCGCCAATTTTCTCCGTCGACAGCACTACGGAATAGTTCAAAATCAGGGAAGAAAGACGGAAATGGCTCCTCGTCGGAGTATTTCCTAAGACTCAAGCATATTCACACCGATGCTGTGTCCCCATATCTGCTACTCTTTATTAAGGATGCCATCGTGCCTAATACATTGGAAACTTTGTTTTTGCATGAGGCCCCGATGTACGACTCCATCGTTCACGTTGACGCAATCTATCGAAACGTGATCCGTAACCATCGAACAAGTTTGAAACGGATCCTAGTTGATAGTACAGAGCGGTCACCCGGTGGCGTTGAAATGGTCACTAGTCGCTGGCGTAAATGGATGTTCACTCGGGAAATGATCTCGTTCATCACCAGCGGCCGTATGCCACGACTACGCGAACTATCTATGACGATTCACTCCAAGGACTGGGTAGGATTGTCTGTCTCAGTGTTGTGTAGCTCATCTCATGCTGACTGTCTTTAGCATTATTTTCTCCAAAGGCTCCCCAATATGCCCCAGCTCCGCGCCCTTCACATTCCTCACATAGCCCATCCTACTCATCGGGACCCGAAAGAACTTGCACTGCAAATTCTTGATATTGTTACCATCCGACCCGAAGTTGGAATGAGCTATGTCGGAATGCAAAACAAGTGCTACGAGATCCTTGAAGGCAAACGCAGTGAGAAAGATGATTTTGAGGACGCGGATGACAGCCACAGCGAAGGCTTTGTTCCCGGAAGCGAAGACTGGCCCCCGTCCGACACCAATGATGATGATTCCGATGACGACGGCGCCGGCAGCGTTATGGAGTCAACCTCGGAGCTATCGTCCGACCGCAGCTCATTGGATGGAGACGATTCCGAATCCGAGAGCAACAAATCGCGTGTGGCGTTTCGGCTACGGGAAATTCTTTTTTATGATGATAAGATCTCCATTTTCAAGGCCCGGCATGGAGTTCTATGACCTACAAGAGTGTTTGTTGCCGCTGGTGTTGGGTGATTTGATTGGTTTAGTCTTTGTTCATCCTCTTCATTACTGTTATTGTTTTCCATTGCGACCTCGAAGATACCACTTGACCGGGCTGCGACAGAATAGAGCCCCTGTTTCTGTCTGTCTACTGGATACTGATGCGATGATACATGTTCCGGGATTCCATCATTATTTGAGAATCGAATGCTGCAGTGTAAACTTCTCCGGAGTATCTGCGTCGTAGGCAGGTCGAAAGAGGGTATAAGAACAGACTGTTCGAGTACGGAGAAGAATATATATTAGCCATTCCCATGTATATTCGGTGAAGTCCTGCCAAAAACCACTCTTAGTCGCGAACCTCCGAGGGTCTTTTTATGTATGTATGTATGTACAAGGACCCTGACTAAGCTATGCCAGAATGTTGTGCACTCCACAAGTCGGGTAACGTGAGTTGATGGTGACTAAGCACAAACCACCTCTTTGCCATCAAACGACGGCAAAGAGAGTGATCGCAAGGCTTGAAGGAACATCTGGTCCTCGTCTAAACTGCTGGTTCAGAAATTATTTCTGGATTACATACTCGTCTTGATCCAGTCATTCTGAACCTACCCTAGTTCTTCCGCGAGTCGCGCGTATTCTTCACCATGAAGCTCGTCCGGTAGGTGACAGCAATTTCACCGGCATCGATGAGCGGGTTGGTTCTGACAAGAGGTTACCCCTAGGTTTTTGATGAAGTGCGCCAATGAGACGGTGACGATTGAGTTGAAGAATGGTCAGTTCCGCCCGTTGCCTCCTCTCTCGCGATCATAGCTGTTGCACTCGCACCCTCCCCCAAGTCAAAGCTGCTTCTGTTCCGCCTAACCGTTTCCTCCTAGGCACAATCCTCCATGGCACAATCACCTCGGTCTCTCCGCAGATGAACACCTCCCTGCGCACGGTCAAGATGACCCCCAAGGGTCGTGACCCCATCTCCCTCGACACCATCAACATCCGAGGCTCCACGATCCGTTACTACATTCTCCCGGACAGTCTGCCACTGGATACGCTCCTCGTCGACGACCAGCCGAAGCCGAAGAACAAGGCGCGCAAGGAAGCTGACCGCGGCGCTCGCGGGCCCCGTGGTGGTCGTGGCGGTCGAGGTCGTGGCCGCGGCCGGGGCCGTGGGCGTGGATTCTAAACGCGAACATAGACGATGGCTAGGAGTTTCATTTTCTTCTTTCCGATTTGATTTGTTTTGGGTGATATCTACGATGGGTTCATTTTGCACCTCACGGGTTCAGCTTCTTCGATTCCTTTGTGCGATGGGCGGGGTCAAAAAAAGAGAGTTGTTCTAATTCACCTTCTTTTCATACATCTTGTCGAATTGGAGGAACTACTCGAAACCAGCGAGACTGCCGTTCCTCGCACGCTACTGTTTTGGCACGATGGACAGACACAGCCGTACCTCCAGTCATGAGGGACTCTTTGTCGAGGCGCCTGCCGATGCGGGTTGATATGTGTATATGGGAGGATTCACGGATCGACACCGGGTGTCCTGGTGCTGGATCTGGCAAACGCGAACTGGAAAGCGATACTATCTCGCAGAAAAATATGATAAACTTTTATATCTATGTCCACGTAGAGCATTCCCCAATCATCAATCATATCATATCAGTCAATTCATCTCGTGCTCTCTATAGCGAATCCCTCCAGATGCGCACAATCACCAACTTCTCCCATCCGGCCTGGACACCACTATTCCCAACACTCTCAGCCCTCCAACCCTCCCCCCAAGCCCTTATCCGCTCCTTCACCTCCTGCGGCCGATTCTGCGCACAAAACAACACATACGCCACCCCACGCCCCGGATCCAACAACCGCGGAATGGCCTCCAGCAACCGATCCGTCGTCTCCATCCCATCCCTCCCCCCCGCATACGTCAACGACAACAAGTACGAATCCCGCTCAAACCTCTCCGACCGCGACAGCCCCGTCTCCTCGTCCGTCACCTCAGGCAACCGCGGCAATTCCTCACTAGGCACATACGGCGGATTAAACAACAGCACATCCACACATCCCACCCGCAACGCACTCCCCAAATCCGCCACGACAGACCCCAGATAAACCGTGTTCGGCTGCGCCTGCCTCTCTGCTTCGGTCTCGGTCTGTCGGTCGTGGATCGCCTGGTGGACAGTTTCGCGGGTCGCGGTGCAGGCGTTCCGGTTCACGTCGATGCCGAGCGGGAGGATATCACGTCGACCGAAGATCTCGAGCGAGTTGGCTGCCACAAAGCCGAGGACGACGCCCGAGCCGGTGCCGATTTCTACCACGAGGGGGCTGGCGGTCGTCTTGAAGCGTTGGGTCAGCCAGGCGGATTCTGGGGCTGAGGAGAGCGTGTCTAGGAATAGGTAGGTGTCTTCGGAGGGTTCGTAGATGGTGTCGAAGGTGACGTGGGATGTTGATGGGGTTGGGAGCATTTTTGTTTTTTCTATCGTTGCGAAATACACACTTTCAATTAGTTGAACTTATGCTGGTACCCAGTTTGGATTGTTGGATAGTTAGTAGTATAAAGTTGAACCCCGGGGTGAAATCTTCCGTCTCCGTTTCCCCGTCGAATACTTGAATCCAGTGGGCACATTGAACGTCCCAACTTTCCTAACATAGTATATACATATATACATATCTATACATATATATATATATATATACATATATGTATATGATATAAAATGAGAGCCCTATCCCGCCTCCAACTGGCCACGCCCTCCACCCTAAGCACCAAACCCAACCTCAGCACCGCCCTCGCCCTCCTCCCTCCGCTCCCCCTCTACCGCCGCATCCTCCGCGTCCACCGCAAGAAACTCGACCCCGAAATGCGCATCCTCGGCGACTCCTACGTCCAAAGCGAGTTCCGCGCCCACAAGAGCGTAGAGAACCCATTACATATCGTACGTCCCCTGGTCCCTGCGAAGTTCCCAGTCCGTGATTGACGCGATGTAGATCGGGTTCTTGACGGAGTGGCAGTTCTACGCGCAGAAGTTGGAGGGAGATACTTGGGTTGGGGAGAAATTGGATAAAGATAAGTTGGATAAGATGAGTGGTGTGTTTCTTTTTTTTTTTTTTTGTTGTTCTTGTTGGGTTTGGTCTGGGACTGAGCTAAGTTATATGAATATCTCCAGATCAACAAATCGGTCAATTGTATGAGCTTATGAATGCTATTAAGAATGGGGATGGGCGGGTGTGATTGTTGTCTTGGGTGGTTCTTACCATCTACCGTTTTTTTACAATTGTTGCTGGAATTTACATCCGTTGATACGGTACTAATAGAGTATATATTCTGGAGTTAATGAGCTGGGAAAACTAAGATAAGATCCAGTACTGGAGTCCATACAAACCACAAGAACTTTGACGCCCTATCAATGACAAAACTGACTTAGTAAGCACCCACGAACCATTGAAACTTTTATATAGAAAGAATATCATCCAAGAACCAAAGTCAAAGGCAACATTCCAAGTCCAAAGAAGAAGAAAAAAAAA
>ML739466.1:0-12971 GCA_009193565.1 Aspergillus coremiiformis
AAAAAAAAAAAAAAAAAAAAAAAAAAAAATGGAATGCCCCGTAGAGGGGACTGTACTTGTCTTGACCAGAGGCTTATCGGAAACAACGGTCGGCGGAGAGCGGACAAGGCGGCGAAACGAGGGGCAGATAGAAGGAGGGGAAAGAATCAGAATGAACCATAAGTCTGGATTAATTATAGTTACTGTACTAGACACTAGTAGGTTAGTACTTCAATGGTCCAAAGGGAATGCGGAATCGATTTGAAAGGGTAAAGTAGATCCTGTAGGCTGTGAGTAGGTGAGAGCAGGTTGAACTTAAGCCTTGTTGTCATTGACGGTATTGCTATTACTACCCCAATACAGAAAATTAGGATAACTACCAAGGTATACTCATCACCACTGTTAACTACAACTAACTATTATTACTACTACTATCCATTACTATTACTATTACTATTACTATTACTACTCCTACTTGTACTGGAAAAATCTACCATGTCTCCAAAAAACAAAAAAGAAGGAACTCACCGGTGATAGAATATACAGAGAGGTGAAGTAAACTTTACCTAGTTCCAGGTACTGACGACTTGGTCCGGACCAACCGACACGAATCAGCGACTCGAGAAGATGTGGAGTCTCCATACAAGGATCCCTTTTTGTTTTTTTTTTTTTTTTTAATGATTATTATTTATTTTACTTTTCGGTACTGGGGTGAGGGACGTAATGACTGAATACTAATACTTATTCCGTACAGACCCAAAATCCCGTCCGGTCGTGATAACCGGTTTGACGAGGTCAATTCAAGATGAAAGAAATCCCGGACAGTTCGGCTCTCAAGCTATAAATAATCCGTCTGATCTGTCGGTTTTATCCATATCATCTTTCATGTCCGTCTACGTCCAAACAAGGTAACCCGATATAGAATGGTATTTGGCATCGGTAAGAAACGGTATCAGGAACCCCCCCGGGTTCAGGTTTGATTGTTGCTTAACAATTCAAGGATTATGGTCAGCCGGGCTACGGGAGCACAGAAGAAACAACCCCCGGGTACATGGGGAATGGAATCTGGTTCTGGTCCTAAAAATTATAAGGCTGGTTTGCCGCTGAGTCTCGAACCTGATGGTCTGGATCGTACCATGGATCTAGCCCTTCCAGGGTCTGGAGTCGTTCATTTCTTCTATGACTTAAAATGTAAAGGCACCAGGAACTTGCTTCACTGAAGGAAAGGTAGGAGAAAAAAAGGATAGGAACAATCAGCGGGTGAGATATCCCCAAAATTCCTGGGGACTCTGGGGGGCGTTTCATGAAATCATGATCTGGATCATGAAAAAAGAGCTGACCAGTGATAAGAGATACCGGTGGGCGCCGACCGGTCTTGTTGGACTTGGTGACGTCCACCATTTGAAGTGTATGGGCATGGTAACTTTAACCCCATTAAATATACTAGAAAATCTTTTTTTCCAATCGTTCGCTACCCAAACACCGAGTCGAGTGCATGGCAAATTCCTCCGGGCCATGGTTTTCTACTAGCTAGCATACCCATAGTTCGGAGTATACCTGAGTTTCCAAGTCTGACGTCCATAACTCAAGTGCCAAGTAGGTAAGAGAGGGTAAGAGAGAACATCCAGCGGTATACCGCTCGGGCTTGTCAAGGCGATAACCAGCAGACCGCGTCAGCAATCGCCAAAGAGCCCAATGTCGCAGAACAATGGCGAATACGAATTTATGGAACCTCCCACTGGTCCAAGCGATAGGTGCTGGAATTCCCCGTACAATCCTTCGGCAGCCCGAGCACATAAATGCCATGCAGAATGTAAAGTACAGTCCACCCTACACAGAACCACAGGTACCTTACATTTAGGGCAGAATTCTTTCTCAGATCACTGAACAAACATGTTAGCCAAAACCTTCACTGG
Organism: Aspergillus coremiiformis; assembly: GCA_009193565.1. Taxonomy (NCBI): domain Eukaryota; kingdom Fungi; phylum Ascomycota; class Eurotiomycetes; order Eurotiales; family Aspergillaceae; genus Aspergillus; species Aspergillus coremiiformis. The sequence goes on from ML739466.1 coordinate 1,896, forward strand.
ACTTTTCATCTTTCATTTTTCATTCCTTTTTAGTTTAGTTTAGTTTATTTTATTTTTTTGGCTTCTCCACTTGTAGAATTTTTTAGAGAAGATGGATTATCTTGTTTGACACTTTATTGAACCACTAGTATACTCCGTATATGGACGAGAGATCTCGAGGTGTTCGATCCATCCTCTATAGAAATCTGTCCAATTCTATTGAAAAGAATTCTGCTTTTCATCAAAACCATCTTACCGAGTCAACCCAAGATCTCCCATTTGCCAGAGTTTCACCAGAGTTTGGGGATCCAAATCTAGGTCTTGCAAAATCTAAATCTAATTTTCAACTCCTCTGTTAACTGCAAACGGCCATTACCAACAGTGGAAGCTTTTCATCTTCGATCGATGACAACTAGTCTGCCGGATGCAGTACAGCAACCAATCGATAACAAGGAACAGCCAGGATCAATGCTGAAACGCCGGTGTTTCTGCACGCCACAGAATGCGATGATGTGCTTCACTTTTAAATCATAGTTGGCCGAAGACGGAGGAGGGGGGGGGGGGGAAGAGAGGGGGGGAAGATACATCACTTGGGTAGTAAGTACTCCGTAGATAACTGACTGAACTCATCGGAAGCAAGGTTACTAAGAGATCATCAAGTGTATCCACCATTCCTATTCCAATCCTATGTTAATATGTTAGTACTGTACGGAGTACTTTTAGTCTTCTCGCCCCTCCCGTCATTGTATCCAAATCCCCAAAAGGGACTGGGCCAAGGGGCACTGACGCCACCACCGTAGAGGGAGGGGGAAAGTTAAGTAACTTACGTGGATGTTTCTCCGTTGCCCAGTGTCCGGTTTCCCTCTTTGCTTCCCTTCTTTGAAACCCCCCGGTTTCCCTCACCTTGATTTTGTCCGCTTTTGTTTGATCTCTGGATTAAGGTATAATACAGAGTACGGAGTGACCGAGTACAATGGGAAGTCACATTTTGGTTTTCTTTTTCTCTCTCTTTCTTTCTTTTTTTTTTTTCCCTTTCCTTTCCTTTCCTTTCCTTTCCTTTCCTTATCATCTGGAGCGGGGTAAATTGTCCCGGCTCTTTGGATGACGCGCACGGGCTTTTCAGACCAATTATATGATGAATTTATACCCCAGGATGAGATGAGGTACAACAGCAGGTACCTTACTCTAGTCCGGCGGTACTAATTGATAACCTGGCACAACTACTCCGTACCTAAGAAAGCTATCTACGGAGTTGTACTCCGTAGGTACCCCAAGCATCTGGGAACCACTTTGTACCTGACTCACCTTAGCCTCAAGTCTTACGTATACCTTCGGAGACAACCCCAAGAAAGAAAAAGCCTTGGAATGTCTTGATGTAGTCTATTTCAGGAAAGATGGTGAATCAATCAGACGACGGTCTATACGAACCGGACCTGAGCAAAGAATGTCCCCCAGTACCCATAAAGTTTCAGATACGGATCAAGTGGCGCGCCAGCGTTCAATCCTTTCTCAGCTTTGGATGTAACTCATCTATCACCCCACTCCCTTATACAAAAACAAAAAAAGAAGTAAAAAGTACGGAGTACTCCGTACAGAGTAAAACCAAACCAAACCAGACCAAACCAGACCAAACCAGACCAAACCAGACCAAACCAAACCAAACAAAACCAAACACTAAGGAAAATTAAGATAATTATTAAATCATTATTAATTACTAATTCCCTAAAGTTGACCTACTCCATTGTCATGCAAATCATCCTGCATACACACACCCTATCAGCACATGTGGCAAAACATGGTGTAGCGCCCGAAACTAACCGCTGGACAATTCAGCAAAGCGTGTTTGCTGGCATTCATACATACTTAGTTCCCATTTACATATTGCTTTTGTTTCTGGATTGCTCATCGCTGCGGCTGACTCACTGTACATGGATAACAGGAGTTCAGTTGTCCCTTGCTTCTTCTCTACCAACTTAGGTAGTACTGTGTACTACATGCTGTCAGCATATCAGAATTCTACAGTGGATGGGGTCTTCAGCTGACTGGACATTCCGTGTACCTGAATTGTTTTGGTGGGTTGAGGTCAATCCATAGGGATTTCACATGTTAATGTCTTTGTGCAATGTAAGATCTGCAATGTGCTTCTTTCTGACTTTTGGATTTGGTCTTTTTTACAAGAAGGTGTCCAGTCCAGTTTTGCCGGGGTTCTACAAGGTATAGTACGGAGTACATCCTAGTCATGTATGTGTGTATGTACAACCGTTTTGGGGCGTGTAACGTAGATCCCATTTCGGTACCACTGTACAGATTTGAAGTTACTAAAGTGATCCAACCGTCTGGCGGTGGTTGGATTATTTGTCTAGTACACTGGCCACGGCGCTGACCATCACCGCTGCTTCCCGCTCCCAATTTCCTTCAGTGCTTGGGTCGATCCCCGTTCGTCCCTTTTCGGTCGATGCCGGGAGCTGGGATCCCCGCAGAACGCACTCTTTGATATCCTTCTTGAGCCGATCCCGGTTGGATCGCAATGTCCTTGCGGAGACCCCGCCGCGGTTGATGATCTCTTGGACACGCGAGGTCAGAGAGGAGGCGAGGGATCGCCAGAAGTATGATGGGAGTGACGACGTGTCAAGAGCGGTGAGTAGCGGTTGCAGAAGATTGTTCTTACTGCCCGATATTTGCGGATCACTGTGGCGGTCGGTAGGTGCTGGGGTTAAGAGTGGATGTGGCGGTGGTCGGAGGCTGCCGAGGATGGATTCTAGCGTATAGATATCCTGGCATTTCCCCGAGATCTCGGAGAGTGTTTTTTCAAGGGTTGGGAGCATAGAAAGCGATCGGGATAGGGCGTTCAGGGACGACATGATCGCCGTGTGCATGTATCCTTGCAATGTGGAGAGCAACAGCTCGGGTTGGAAGTCTGATGCCGGAGGTATATTTTTGGGTATTGGCGATAACAAATATAAGATTGTGGCGGCGGAGCTCAATCGCGCTCTCGCATCTCGTGCCTGCTTGTAGCCCGACTGAGCATGGGCACTACCGCTGGCAGGAATCGCGGACATGGTGAACCGATTGATCGATTGCTGCGCCCTCGACTTCACCATATTTTCAGCGGGGATTACCAGCTCACTCCTTAAGGTCCGGATGACCCTGACTTTCTCTATTCCATAGCCTTCGTCTCCCGGACCGGTGGCAGTGAGCAGCCGACGGAGACTCACGATCGTAGAAGCTGCCCTTTCCAGGGCACGGTAATCATCCCTGATTGGAGCGGGGGATGTCACTCCATCGCTTCCTGGTGCAAGACCACCGCGGCCCGTGACCTCAGCAAGCTGACCCTCCAGCTGTCTGCCAAGAGTAAGACAGCGCGCAACCGCTCTGGCGAGCCGCACAGTAGCCAAGGACTTTTCTGCGGCTATCCTAACCTCGTCTGCGGCTTCCCACTTTCGTAGGACCTCTTTCTCCAGGCGTTCATACCCCTGGGTCACCGAGGAGACTTGTTCTTCAGCTTCCTTGAGGATGTGGCCTGCCGCGGCGGTTTGATCCCGCGTGTGCGTCAGCAAGGGAAGCGCTGACTTGGTGGTCAGCGTGTGAATATGAGTGTCGATCTCCTGCAGATCAAAGAGCACTCGTGACAGCGGGGTGGCCAGATCCAGCGGTGTGTCAGTCGTATTATTGGTGGCGACGACCAATGAATTAGCAAAGGAGGTGGACGAGAAGTCTGGGTCCAGGAAGGCCTCATAATCAACGTATGATGGTTCGTCTTCTGCCATGGTGGGTCCCTCGTTGCTGAGTCTTTTGGAGAAAATAGTGTCTGTATCCGTAGTCCCAAGTCGATTCAATATAAGACTCCGTGGGAAAAGTGCAGAAGATGAGAGCTAAAAACGGACCTTCTCTGGAACAATTTCATATAGGAGATTTAACATAGCAAACTAGCCATGTGACGAACCCAATGAAATGAAGCCTTCCAAGTTGAATCCGGTCATCGTCCCAATTACTCGAAAAGAGATCGTTGGAGTTATGGGGTTCCGATTCCCATTTCCACATTCAAGCCATGTGTTTTGACTATGCCCCTTTAGGTCACGGATTAGTCAGCGGGTCAGGGGAGGAGAAAACCTCATTAATCAGGAGTTGCCTCGATGGATTCCTCGAAGGCGTTCCACGGATTCAACTAACAACTAGTTACCAACCAAACAAGCTTCAAAGGTTCAAATTAGTCGGACCATCGCCCGTTGCGGAAACGAGGAAGAAAATGTTTCCATGGCCAACGTTGCATGAAGTGATCTCCACACTTCCCACCTTCAATCTGCGTAAGATTTATATGAGTTTTCTTTAAATAACGTACGTGGGCACCCCTGGAAATTCAATCCTGGAAGTTCTAGGACCTCACCGCACCAGCCCGCATCGTGGACGAAGCTCCCAATCATCTTGCCTCCTAATTATCGACTTATCAGTCATCTTGCGCTATCAAAGCGCCGTCGGCCTTTGGCTCCACCTGCCTAGACTCCAATTACATTGGATTCTCTAGCTTCGGCCCGTTTTTTTTCTCTGTATTCTTCAGTACTACTACTCCGGACTCCTCTTGTCTTTCTATGTTTATTCCCCTATATTTCTTCTTTTCTTTTTTTCTTTTTCTTTTTCTTCCGTTTTTGGAATTGTGACACTGCTGGAACTTAAACAGTGTCTCTACAAAGGATCTTTTTTTGCTAATCGACCAATTGGCTCCGTCTATGCAACAGCCCGGGAATCTCATTCATTTGCCGAAACAAGCAAGCTTTCAACTTTGACACAACGCAAGTGTACTCAGTTGACACCACCTCGTCATATCGCTATCTCATTTCAGTTAGAACAAAAGGCAGATATGTGCGATCTCAACTAGCATTGAGTGGGGTGCAACTTGAGGAGTCATTTATCAAGACAACCGACCGTTTCCGGTGTTTGCGGAGAAGATCGTGGCGTTTCCTAAGCTTGCTTACGTGCCAGTGAATCGCATCTTTTTGTCGATCAACCCACATCAAGCATCTTTGACCCCCCCCTTTTTTCCAAGATGCTCACGTTCCGAAGGTCGCTATTTGCGGCTCTCCTCCTTATCACCTTCGTCGTCGTCCTAAGGTCCTCCCATTCGATTCCCTCCTCCTCATCACCCCCTGCGCCCGCTCATCGACCTGAGGATGACGCTCATAACAGCAACCAAGTTACAGATGAGCGCTCGCCAGGCCAGAAAAAGAATGCGATCCAGCATCAGCGGTCACTCAACCCATCCCCGAGTGCTCCTCTACGCGAACGTTTACGTTACCATTTCCCTTACGATCTCGATAACAAATTTCCTGCGTACATCTGGCAGACATGGAAATATACCCCCGATTCTTTGTGGTTCGGTGAAGAGCTCCGGCCTGCGGAGGCGAGCTGGACTGAGCTACATCCCGGATTCGTCCACCAAGTGATTCCAGATGATACTCAGCGTTCTCTCATCAAATACCTCTACAGTGCGCTGCCCGAGGTGTTTGAAGCCTACGATTCGATGCCGTTGCCCGTCTTGAAGGCCGACTTCTTCAGATATTTGATCCTGCTCGCCCGGGGCGGAATCTATAGCGACATTGACACCAGCGCTTTGAAGCCTGCTGCTGATTGGCTACCCGCGAGCTACGACTTATCGACCATTGGATTTGTGATCGGCATCGAGGCTGATCCAGACCGCCCGGACTGGCATGACTGGTATTCGCGGAGGATTCAGTTCTGTCAATGGACCATTCAATCCAAACCAGGGCACCCGATCCTCCGCGACATCGTGGCCTATATCACAGAGGAAACGCTGCGGATGAAGAAGGCGAAAATCCTGAAGGTCGGCAAGATGGATAAGACCATAGTGGAGTTCACTGGACCGGGAGCTTGGACGGACGCTATTTTCAGATACTTCAACGACCCGGATTACTTCAACATCGGACCGGATTCTAGTCACAACGTGACCTACGAGGATTTCACAAACCAAAAGGAATGGAGGAAAGTTGGGGATGTGGTTGTTCTACCCATTACGAGCTTCAGCCCTGGCGTAATGCAAATGGGTGCAGGGGATTATGACGACCCGATGGCCTTCGTTAAGCATGACTTTGAGGGTAAACATACCCCTCTCTCTTATCTCGCATTGCCCCGATACTAATTATTGTGACCAGGAACATGGAAAACAGACCCATCGTTATAAAAAGTTGCGTGATGACTTTACCCCGCCATCCGACTGGCTGCGGAGATTCGGATGAATCCTCTTAACTCCGACAACGCAATAGACAGTCAGGAAAATCTCACCCATTCTTTATTATAACATGAAGTCGGTTCGACTCGGTGTTGATGGATCTCGCAGTCCATGGCCGAGCCCACAACCATCACGTGAACGACTGCATGAATCATGTATAAACGAGTTATGTCCCTGTGAACAAGGCACATTCAGAGTATTCTGGTCCGAGTATGTCCATCATATGATGATCCGATTTTACTAAACTCATCTAATCCCTTCTGTATGTTTATATCAAGGCCACCTTATGGTGTTCGCTCTTTTTTCGTGATATGTGACTTAGAATTTTGTATAGATATATAGATTTAACGAAATTTAATGTTGTCCAGTGAGACCAGCTTCTGTAAAGCGAGGGGAATGAAGTCGACATTCTGTAGGGATTGTCAAGTTTGATCGAGCACAGACATTGGTATTAAGTATTTAGTATGATAGATCTTATCAAACTGCACTGTATATCCAAGTTTTCATGAACAAGATCGGGGAGCAAACCGTACAAGACCTCGAAGAGGCATATGTTGCCGTAACTTCATGTAGGCACTGATGGACTGTGAAGCTGGGCATATGACAAAAGCGGCGAGTATCTCAGTTTGAACCGAGAATGAAGGAAAGGTAACCATGTACCGTAATGCCCAGCTAATATGTAACAGCGAAGCTGATGAATGGAGGACGTTACATCATATGCATATGTAAGTGACAAAAAGTACATTAGGGCCAAAAAGAGATACGTGGCAGAAATTGATCATATCTCCATGACGGAGCTTTGGGGGTCCCGTAAATCACTGATCATCTCCTATCTAAAGTATCGTAGCGGCACTCGTCCGCAACTCCTGTAATGCCACATGAGAGAGTTGATGCAGAGAAGTATGAAAGTGGAGATGGAGGGAAGAAGAGACGGAGTTTGAGCGACAGAAAGTTCCAAGCATACAACGTGAGTCGTATAAAGCCGTCAGGCGAGCTCGAACGTATTGGATGCCTCCCTTGGTGAAGTTAGACGGTCAACAAACGCGAGTCTCGCGTAACGAAGTGGACGTCGTCTGTACATGGGTGTAAACGCCAATGCTTCCGATTGAAACGAGAGAGTTGAGCTTTCCATTGCCATCCAAACGTCTGAATCGTCTTCCTCGCTGGAATGTTCCCGGTGGACGGATTTAACCTAATCGCGTGGTGGCAGCACGTTCACGAAAGGGCGTTTGTTCAATTATATTAGTTTGGGGATTCTCAGGACAGGGCTCCTAGAAGTCGCTGAACAAAGCCTCGTACTTCCTCCTCAGATCTTCGGTATAAACATTCTGACTTCTCGCATCCGGGTCAGGATACTCCTCAAAGTTCCCGGTGTCTGCAGGATGGTCAACTCTCGGAATGATGGGTCCTTTGATCCGGCGGTAAAATAAATCATCCCATTTGACATCTTCAAAAAATGGATGAGCCTTCACTCTGGCAGAACCACCAGATATGTACCCTAGACGCTCCGTCGGACTGGTCTTGCAAAGTAAAGATATGATATTCTGGGCTGCGGGAGACATATTCTGAGGGAAGCGTATGCGACCTTCGACAATCTGTTCATATATACGCATCGGATTTTGGTCCCAAAAAGGCGGTTGTCCCACGAGAAACTCGTAAATGAGAATACCTAGGGCCCACCAGTCGACTGCAAGGCCATGGCCACTGTTGTGAATGACTTCCGGGGCAAGGTACTCCGGGGTGCCACAAAGAGTATACGTCTCCCGATCACCCACTTTCTTTGCGAATCCAAAGTCGACAAGCCGAATGTGCCCTTCGGCATCCAGAAGAATATTTTCGGGTTTTAAATCACGATAAACGATCCCCTCAACGTCGTGGAGAAATTCGATAGTAAGGGTTATCTCGGCAGCATAGAATTTAGCGGTGTTTTCGTTGAATCGCCGCGCGCGCCGTAAGTAGCTAAATATCTCACCACCAGGACAATAGTCCAGCTAGATGTATGTTAGCTGACCACCATCACTTCGACATGGTATATGCTGACAGATCGGTAACAAAAAAGAGCAGTGTCGGGGGCAGCCAGAAGACATCGACGAAGGAACTTGGGGCCCGTACCAACATATATAAACTTTGGTCATCGGAGAATGATGCTATGAGCGTCGTTATAAACGGGTGGCCGGCAACCGCTAAGAGGGTCTTCCGCTCATTGCGAACATGTTCGACCTGCTTCAATTTGATCACTAGCGCGAGAGTCAGCCCGCAAGACGCATACACGGGTGTCCAGTATTGGCTCACCATCCGCCTTTCGCAATATTTTCAGTGCATAGACTTTATCTCTCTGTCGAATTTCGTCCTTTAGTCTCACTAGCCATACCCGAGCGAAAGTACCTAATTTTAATAACAGGGTTAGTGTAAGCTACTGACCATGTCCATCCTAATCAAGGGGTGAGCCTTACCAGTGCCGAGAGTTTTCAAAAGTGCGAAGTCGTTAACCGTCAAGGTGCGGGTAGTAGACACGCCCAGGTGTTTTTCCTCCGGCCGCTCGGTGATGACGAAAGGACTTAGATGTCGCTGGCGCGGCGACCGGACAGCAGCCACCATCTGGTTTTCCTTGTCGTGAACATCACTTGACCCCGTATCGATATCGCCCGGAGGGGTCGAGGACCCCTTAACGCCCTCAGGGGTCGAAGGGTCGACCGTTCCTGTAGCCATGGGGATGGGGGAAGACCATGTCTCGGGGAACCGCAGGAATCCGAACGCCCCGATGAGGGGCCGAAAGAGAAGACTCAACAGTTTAAATGACAATTGGGTGACCGATAGTCTCCCTAGAATCAAGACTAAAATGCGATGTGAACGTAATCTTCCATTGGGTAGGGATTGGAGGTGTGGAAGTGGCGCGGGGGGAAAAGATAGCGAAGATTAAGGTAATTGCGGGATGAAAGAGCTTGTGGTGAGGTCGAGTCGTTCTTGTCGCGCTACGGGAGACTCTGACGTTAGGTATGTACTGTATTGTACCTCACCGGCTGGCGGGGCAAAACCGCGGGATGAGCGCGAGGTTTCATTGCACCCACTGCTACCTACTCCGTACACTGATACTCAACCAGTTGTTCTTGTTCCCATGGGTTCTGAGTAGGATGCATTCACATAGAAAGAAAAAAGGTTCAATAATGTCATTGTTATCCAAAGCGTGTAGGCATGTACTAGTACAGAAAGTCTCCCGAAGGCTAATAAAGGAGGATGAGGTTCCTATCGGAACATCCGCGGGGGAACAGTCAAAGTGTGGCCGCGGAAGGGGAAAACAAACCGCTACCCCTGTCACAGCTGTCCGAAATATCTCGAGATCCTAAGCAATAGGACCTTGGTAGAGAAGAAGTTCAAGGTGTTGATAGAAGCAATCAAATGCAAGTCGCCAACATATCGGAATATCAAAATGCAACGTCTGGTCCAATTTAACCGTGGCTCTTCGAGTTCAAGATCAGGCCGACAATCAAACTGTGACGATTAGCGTCAGATATTTCGTATCCGAGTATGATAAGAGTCACTCACCCATAGAGACCGAGAACTTCACCGAAAATTAGGATGAGAATCATCCCGACGTAAACCCGAGACTGTTGCATGTACGCACGAACGCCCTTAAGTAGTAGTTGTTAGAAGTGTGCAGGCAACGCATGATCGCACAAAGGCCGCTCACCGCATCTCCAACAATTCCAATAGTGTATCCGGCAGCCACGCCTGCGAGGCCAACCGACAAGCCAGATGCAAGGTGCATGAATCCACTTTTTGTACCGTCAGCATATTTCTCCTCGAGTCTGAGGCGTAATTTGCAAGCTGTACGTACGTATACAAGCTCATGTTTTGTGTCGGAGGTGGTTGCATATCCTGTGCGATGAGTACCGCAATGACCAGGCCGTATACCGCGATGATACCCGACATAACGACCGGAACCAATGACTATTTCGGTTAGCAAACCAGATCAGCTGTACTGCTTGGGACATCGAAGGGGAATGTCATTCATGCCTTCATGATCAAATCCGACCGAAAAGTTCCCACGCCCGAGATACCAATACCGGACTTCGCCGTTCCATATGCTGCTCCCATTGCTAAAATCGGATAAGTATTCCGGTTTTCGAGATAGTCGCTTCCCAAATCAAGGCTCAAGTGTAGACATACATCCGAAGATCATCTTTCAAGAGGGTATTAGCGTGACCCTTAGTTGTTCGAGTTACGTTCACGGGGTACTCACAGCTGCAGCTATCCCTGCCTTGATACACAGCAAAATCAGCAGATTCCTTTGAAATCGGGTATGAACGTGTTGCATGAATGTCTTGCGACTTACAAAAGAGAAGAAGGGAGCGAACTTGGGTGAAAACTCGCTGTCGGCCATTGTGAACAAGGTTCGATGATGAATGGGGGAAAGAAGATGACGGGATGGTTGAAGGAGTGGAAAAGCAGAAGGAAGAAAATAGGCCAAACCTGAAAAGGGACCCAATCGCGCAAAAAAGTTAGGGAAAGAAATCACGTCGTTGTCGAAATTCGAAGATCATATAACATAACTTGGGTAGTAGTTGTCCGTCCCAAGTTGCTCGCCCGGGCCACCGTACAGCCGCAGAGCCACTCCTGACCTATCCGGGTTAAGTCTGACATGTGCCTGTTCAACCCAACAACCCCGTGCTTTTCCATCACGGACGGACCATTCTTCACCACTTCTCATACATACACTCCCCTTCCAAATACTACCACTAACCCTCCAACCCCCGCTCCTCCCCCCTCCCCAACTTTTCCTCCCAGTCTGGCCCTTTTCTTTAGTCACCTATCACCGTGACCCGGACTTCCTTTTACCTCAACCCCCCTCCCCCCCC
>ML739468.1:0-12675 GCA_009193565.1 Aspergillus coremiiformis
AGATCAAATCATAAGAACTATAGGTGCTTGGTAACTAAGAATGGAAATTCAGGAAATTCAGAGAGAGTTAATAACGATAGTATGAATGTTCTCTCCTTTTATATGATCCACTCCGTAGGTACTCCTGGTTTTCTCCCTGAGTACGGAGTATAAATAACTTAATAGGAAGCGGTGTGAAGGGAAGCGGAACCCCTCCGAGCCGGTGTGGTGATTAGAGCCGCAGCGCGTGGAAAATTCTCTGGCGGGGAGTGAAAAGCATCTACAGGGTAAAGTGGGTGTTTGCCTGATTATTGTTCCTTTACTTGGTTCCTTCTTTCCCAATCACAACAACGCCCGCGTCAAATCTTCCATAGAACTACTACTAGTCTCCCAGTCCAGAAGTATCCTCTTTGGATGGCAAAAGTGCTGTATTAACCTGCACTCCACTTCAGAGTTATTAAACAATTCCAATTAAGAAGGTTTTCCTGGCGGGAATCTGGACAGGCAAGAAACACTAAGCTGCAATAAAAGTGCGCAGGTGCTTTCTGGACCGTCCGCCCGCTGGAACTATTTGATCACGGCTATTTTGTTGGTTGATCGCCCTGCAACACTTCATTCCGGTCAAACCAAAATTTGAAAGGGCAGCTTTAAAAAAAAAACACACACACACACAGAGAGAGAGAGAGAACGAGAGAGCAAAAGGACCAACAAAAAAAAAAAAGAAAGAAAGAAAGAACAAGGCTTTCCCTGAAGCCTAGATCATGAGCAATTCGTTCCAGCACCAACTTAAAAAGAATTGAAACAATCATTACTTTATCCGTCAGAAGGCAAGCCGCCGGTCAATTTCAGGAACGGAACTAAGTCGAAAATGACTGCCGAAGAAGATCTATCGGAGAGCCGCATCGCAGACATCGTTCGCGCTCTGGAGCTCATCCATAGTCCGTCGTCGACGAATGAGCTCCGTCGGGAGGCGCTGACATTTGTCGAGTCGCAAAAGGAAAGCAAATCTGCAGCGCGCAACGGCTTTCTGCTGGCATCGCGGCAAGAGAATGATCCCCTGGTCCGCTACTTCGGCTTGACGCTGCTGGACCATGTCTTGCGCCACACCTCCTTCACGGCTGCAGGGCAGGTGACGGAGCTGAGAGACTTCATTCTCAAGCTCGCGGAATCAATCCGACCAGAGGATCCTGCATATCTCCGCAACAAAATCCCACAACTATGGGCCGAGATTGCGAAAAGGAGTTGGGGCTTGGACTGGACCGAAATGGATCAGACCCTTGCTCAATTCTGGGGAGCCAGTCTAGTGCACAAGGAGCTGGTTCTCTCCATCTTAGAAACCTTGTCGGAGGATATCTTCTACAGGGAGGATACCGTCTCGTCCTTACGAGGAACCGATCTCAATCGCGCCTTGGTGGAGATTTTTACACCGCTGTCGGTTTTTGAACAGGTCTATCCCAAGAGGGATAACCACGTTGACCTGCGGTACGGATTTGAAGGCTGGCTGACTCGAATTTGCCAGTTTCTTCAATATTGCATCGAAAACTTGCAAAACTCAAAGCAAGCAAAAGACGCAGCACTTAAGGCACTCGCGACTCTCAAATCTGTCTTGCTATGGGCCATTCCCAAAGCCATTATCTCTTCAGACTGTGTCCCGTCTATTGCCAGAGCCTTCACATGTTCAGATGAGCAGGTATTATTGGCTGCCGTCGAAGCGTTGCATTCTTTGTATAGCAGATCCAACTTTGAGATGGAGGACTTCCAACCTCTTGTACATCTGATGTACGAGACAGAGTGCTTGGACATATTACAGAAATTATACCAGTGGTCAATTGTCGGACCGGACCAAATTGACGATACGCGGTACATGGTCTCCAAAAAGCTCTCCGAAATGCTATCCTACGTCGCGGGATTCTTGGAGGAGAAGGGGTTTTCTTTAGAGAGCGCACATGGCATGAATCTCCCTTTCTTTTTCCACCTCACGATAAGTGTTATTCAGCATCAGAGCTTGATGGTCTCGATACCCGTCCTTCACGTGTGGTCCAAATTGTTAGCTTCTGAAAGGATAGGAAACACTGATCTGGTTACCAGCTTGATTCCTTCGCTACTAGAGATTTGTACCCAGCGGCTGGTCCGTTGGGAGGCCCTCCCGACGGACTCCAACGATCCCACAATAACATTTTTAATTGACGATATTGATACCGTCCCAGAAAGACATGCGTTTGTCGGTAACTATCGCCGATACTGCTCCTCAATTATTGAAACTATCGTTCAAAGAAGGCCACAGGAAGCCATTCCGCATATTCTGTCCGGGGTCGATGTTAATTTAAGCAACCTCTACAACGGAGTCGAGCCATTTAACGGTGTGTTTCACTGTAGGATTTGTGAACCTGATGGAACTAACGTGAGATAACAGTTAAATCGTTCTCAAAGAGCTCGATTCCATTGATGCGCGCCGATACGCAGTTTGCGGTCGTGGAGGCGACTCTTAAGGGGTATAACAAATGGGTGTCAGCTCATGGAAGGATGCCTCAACAAGATGTGAGTTCTATCAACCCTTGCTCAATTGCGTACCACTAATTGTTGGTAGGAGCAAAAACGGAGGGACTTGGAGGGTGTCTTGGAGAAATGGGCCTTCTCCTTGATGCAGCGGACTTTTGAGGTTTGATTGTGCCACTAGCGGAGATGAACTGACGTTACATAGCTAACCTGACGATTCAGGACCCGATTCTGAAGCAGAGAGTCATCAAACTTATCGTCGATATTTCATCCAGGGCCCTTGACAAAACTCCTAGCTTCGCGCTCAAAGCCCTTGAGTACATTCTCATGACTCGACTCCCCGATCAACCCGAATTTCCTGCTTATTCTGAAGCCGTGAAAGAACTGCATGGGTTATCCAGCCATGAACTCAGGCGCCTCGCAATGCGATACGCAGACTACTTCTCTGTAAGTCAAAAACAAATGTCCATTGTGGAGAGCTCAGTACTAATGAGTGCGTGAAGACATTTTACGACGTGCTCGAACCGAAGGTTAGGGAGATTAGCCTTGCCAACCGGGTGGATGACAAACTCCAAATGGAGCTTACCTCCATTCTCCTCATTATCATGTATATTGCCATAATCTTATTCCCCGTTCGAAGCTCCCTTGTGCTGATCCCCTTAGGCAACGCGCAAACAACGTGGAACCGTACCTACGTCAATCCCGGCTGGCATCGTTTGTAGAGCCCATAAGGCAAGCCTGGCAAGATGACGAATTCCGTCAGATGAGCTCTTCGTTTGATGGATTCTGTTCTATGCTTGGGCTACAAAGTGTCGGACCGTTCATGCAAGCCCAACAAGCCCAGAAGTTAGACGACTGGGCATCAGTGCCTCTGGACAAAGAGGGTAAACTGATCCAGGAAGAAATGACCAAAAAGTTCCAGGTAATTCCCAATACCCATTCTGGGGATTTGATTACATACTGACTCCCGTTGTTAGCAACTACCCTTGAGAGGCACAAAGACGATGCTGGCCGTTTCCACAGATAAGCTTAAAAAGAATGAGCCAGCATACGAGCTTGCGTGTAACGTTTGGAATGAAACTATCCCAATTATACTGCCGACATTGCTTCAGCTTGCCAGGTAAAAGATTTAATCGCCATATCATAGGCGCTTGGCTAATCTATGCAACAGTAATGCCCATGCCTTTCACAATCCCGCCAACTGGGGTGGTCTGCCCAGCGAAATGCGAATCGTCGTTGAGCGCATCTTAACCGATAGGTTTTGGCAAGCAGGCATATCCACTGGTAGTCGGGATGAGTTTTACGCTAAAATCACCGCATCGCGAGCATCACTCGAAGGGTTTGCTTCCTCGGTCAGAGGGAAGATCAGAGCAGTTCGGGAATCCTGCTACTCGATGCTCTACAGCATGAGTAGACTACGGGAGCACTTCTACGGGTTTGCCGAACTTCCGGGACCCTTATCTCAAGCTTTGTTCAAGGACTCCTCCCACCTATCTGCCCATCAATTCTCTGTGCTTCTCAACATTTCAAGGTGCTTGATTGATGATTGCCCTGTTCGCTTCCGAGGTCATTTCTTGCCTCCGATGTTGGCAACCTTGTTCACCAATATTGATAAGAAGGTTACCTCAGAATGGGATATGATTGAACAACAGAAAGAAGGACTTGCTGATGGAGATCTGACTGATGAAATGAAATCAGAAAGTATTCTCCGGCAGTTGACATACTCTGCGGTAATCATGGTAGCAAGCCTTCTAGATCCGCAGAGAGGGGGTAAGGGACTGCATTCTCATACCATGCTTCTTCAGCTAATATTCCGACAATAGACCCTGACGAGGAACCGGCAGACCCAAGCGCACCCCATCCGGCCCCAGCTCTCGCAGATTCCATACGTCATTTCGTCCTCTCGTCGCCGGAGATTTTTGAGCCTCTGATGCTCTTCTGTACCCACGCGCTTCGTATGCGTGATACCCGATGCTGTAGCATTATTACGCGTGTTATCCGCTCCATTTTGCAGGATTTTGCCCCTCCCAATAACACTCCAACGACTGTCACCATTCGTGAATTCATATGCTCAGAAGTTCTCAAAGCGTGCATTACGTCCGTGCACGAGCCTTATTTCGTTGATATGCAAAAAGACCTTGCCCAGCTTATCTCGTCAATCTGGGTTCTCTATGGATCGAGCACGCCCACACCGCGCTCTGTGATCCTTAGTCTCCCTGGCATGGATGAACAGCGAGTGGCGATGACAGAAGCCTCTCTAGTTAGGTCTGCCGCTGCGCGCCAACAGCGAGCTCTCATCTTGGATCTTTTGGAAGGTCTGAGAGGCGTGAGCATTGCCGAACAGGGGAAGATTTTGGGCTCGCGAGAAGAACGCCGTAAGGCACGCAGCGCCTTACAAGAAAGATACATGAGTTCCGAGATGGAAGGCCAGCAAAACAACAAGGTTGATATCAATGACGGACCAGATCTGACGGGTGTAGCGGACATGTTCGGTTAGAGAGCATCCGCGTATATATTGGATTAAGACCTCTTCTTCCGCCCGCTTCTGTATAGTACGATTTGGTTCGCGCCTACCCCCTTCTGTTCGTGCCTGCCACAGTTCCTTATATATCTCTTCCCCTAGCTTTTATAGTCATACATGATAGAGAACACCCGCGAAGCCTTTCCTTCATAGAAAGTACGTCCATTGGACTTGAACCAGATAGCATTAATCAAGGCCACGAACGGCGATATGTAGCAGTCTTTACTTTCTGTACTCAATAGATATTGGAATATTTTGAAACCCAGTAAAAAACACATATTGCAAACTAGCCGCTCTTTTTCAAGCGGTATATCTACATCATACAGTTTCTCCTCCACCTTGCCCTTCTCCCCTATTGATCTAACAAGCCCCATACAAAAGACTCCCCTCCAGTTGGTGTAATCATAAATCAGGACCCGTTCGCCAAGGTCCTCAGTAATCAAGCTAATTGTGAACACAAAACAAATCCAAGCACATGAGGATTGTAATCGCCTATTGAGTGACCTCGGAGGGTGTGTAGACGAACGTAGGGCGGATGAAGCTGCCGAAGTGAGAAACGGTCAGCACTTGCACAAGGTAAAGCAGGGAAAGGGGCCATACCGGTTAGAGTGGTAGACCTTCTGCTCCGAGCCCAAGAGCTCCTGCTCACGGGCCTTGTCGGCAAGATGACGACGGACCTGGTCGCGGTCTGCCTCGGCCTGGAGGAGAGGGAGAATATGGATACGACCCCAAATCTTCTCGCGGGCAAGTTCACTATTTCGCAAAATCGCAATCAGCTACCATTGCCGCCTTTTGTCGGTCCAAGGGGGGGAATCATCCAGGCTGTGCACATACTTCTGTTCACGGATACCGTAGAATAGCTTGTAGTAGCCGTAGACCATGAAAAGGTGCATGCCCACGAGGTAAGTGACGGGGCGGAATCCACGGGCGGGGATGTTACGCTATCGAACCTGTTAGCAATGGGGGGGGCCCTGCCGTGATGGAAAGTGATATGTGAGACGATTCAGATAGACCCGAATTGTCATCGCCATGATTCTAGCGCAATTGATTCCAAACCACGCTGTCAACTGGGCAATATGCACAATACCTTGTACTGAATTGGCCCGTAGCCCCCAACGGGGGGCATATCCTGAGGCATTTTGACGACTGACGGATGTAGTCTTGGGTTATTCGTAGGGAAGATCTGCTGGTGATGTCCGGACGAAGTTGGAGTGTCGGTCACGTGCTACGGCGTTGGTTTGGTAATGCGGGCTGTGATGCCGCTCATTGGTTGCTGGGGATTTTCTGCTTTTTTCTTTCTTTTTTTCTTTGGCGATCATTATTACTATTTGGAGGGTTTGGTTCGGTTTTACGCATACAGAGGATAATGGAGGACGAAGAGAGGCCCAGAAAGTACGCGAAACTGAATAATGACCCGAGCCAGGAGGACGCGAAGCCTGCAATGACAGGAGCAGTGGGATTTGTTCCCCAGGACGCCGCGCAGACCACTATACAGAACGATGGCGCAACAGCAGCCAATAGTAATGACTCCAATTCAAAAGACGAACAGCAGAACCAAAATGAAAGCAAGGACGATGCGCCGCAGCTGTCGAAGAATCAATTGAAGAAGCTCCGTCGCAGAGAACATTGGGATACACAACGAGAACAGCGCAGGACTCTCCGGAAAGAGAAGACGGCCGCAAAGAAACAGCGAAGACGGGAGGCATTGGAACAGGCAAGGCAGGAAGGTGGGAAGGAAGCAGTGGAAGAGCTCCGGCAGACCTGGATGCCAAATCGGCAAAAGTTCAAGCAGTCGACTTTGCTCCCGCTTACCCTGATCGTTGACTGTGGCTACGATGACTTAATGCTCGAGAAGGAACGGGTGTCCCTTTCGGCACAGCTTACACGATCTTACTCCGACAATAGAGGAGCGCCGTACCGTGCGCATATGGTGTATTCCTCCTTCAATAAATTGCTCAAGGAGCGTTTTGACACAACGCTAGCAAAGACACATCATAACTGGAAGGGAATTCAATTCATCGCGGAGGACTTTGTGCAAGCTGCGGAACAGGCGAAGGACTGGATGAAAGGGCCTAAGGGCGGCCAGTTCGCAGGCGTGTTTGCTAACAAGACGGACGCAGCCCCCGAAGACGGAGAGGTCGTCTATCTCAGCAGCGACAGCCCGAACACACTGACGGAACTGAAGCCATACAGTACATATATCATTGGAGGCCTAGTGGATAAGAATCGTCACAAAGCAATATGCTACAAGACGGCAGTGGAAAAGGGGATCAAGACCGCTAAATTACCCATTGGAGACTATATTCAAATGGCTTCACGCCAAGTATTGGCGACCAACCATGTCGTGGAGATTATGATCCGATGGCTAGAACTCGGCGATTGGGGGAAAGCCTTCATGAAAGTGATTCCCCGGAGAAAGGGCGGTACCCTAAAGGACTCTGAGCAAGGCTCTGAAGATCCATCCCAGGAAGGTGATGCTGCAGACGCTGATTCAGACGAAGAACCGGAGCCTACTAGAGGGGAGGATGTATCACCTGCCTCCAGTGCCCATGTGTGATATCGTATCAGAAAAATCAAATGATTGTAAATACTCCTAGTCTTCAACTCAGGGAACTTGCAGTAGATAGATCACATGAGATGAGATGTTGCCCAAGCCACAGGCTAGTGGCGCCACAGTGGCACAAAAGTGGTTGCCACTGACGATGACGACGGAAAGATCAACACAAAAACAACTTTACCTTCACTTTTTTTTTTTGGTACGAAACAAGGAGACTCCTGCTGTGTCATCATCCTTTGGGTGATGGTCTCATTGTCATAACATTTCCCTTCATAGTTGTCCTCTTTTGTCTCCCCCACCTCATCCACTATCGGAGTAAAACAGTCAATCAGGACAACTTGTCGTCATGTTTATGATCCGCAACGGTATGAGCCTCCTTGCTGCTTAAATCTCCATTACCCCGCCTCTTCATCCCCTCCTTCTCTTTTACTTCACTAATATCTCATCTCTTGTTTTATAGTCAGCAAGTTCCTCTTCGGGGATACTTCCAAAGAATCTATCATCGAGATCCCTCAGGGCGAGCTTTATCTGGTCCGACCTCTATCACCCAAAGGGTACTCAGAACTTATCTTTAAGGACGCTGCTGCGTCGATCCGACGTACCGGACAGGAGCATCAGTATCAGCTTGTTATCCAGAGAGCCTACGAAGAGGGCGAGGAAGAACTGAGCGCCGACGAGGATGAACAAGGTGGCAGCGATAGCTCTGACAAGGACGAGAAAATCTTCCTTCTGGACCAGGCTTTGCATTTCCGTACCGAAGTCCGCGAAGGAGGTTTGAAGGTCCTAGCGTGGAGAGATTTAAGTGGCGATATCGGTGACCTCTACGAATTCGTTTGCGACCCGTCCGTGCCGTCCGACAAGATCCCTACTTTCGAGTTGGCTGCCTTTCAGTGTCAGTACGAGCGGAAATATCGACAGAGCGCTCAGAAAGCGACAGAGCAAGATCTCCAGCAGTTCTCGTACCAAGAGGAGAAGCCTATTCCCTCCGCAAGCCCTATCGCCTCGCCTCCGAAATCTCGCACGCACTCACTAACCTCTGGTGATTCGACTGCTGCAATGGCTAAGGACGTTGAATATCAAAAGTCCAAAGGGCAGATTCAGCCAGTCAATAAATGCGAGGGACTGACAGTCGCTCCACCAGCCGCGGCGCAGCCTGAGGCTACCGAAATTCTCTCGCAGGAAAAGGCCGAACTGCATATGTTTGACTTCCCAAGTGGAACTTTTGTTCTTCAGGACACCGATGTGACTGCAACCGTGTCTGAAGTCGGTAACTGGCAGTATTGGCTCCAAATCAGCGGTCAGGAAAAGGAGTGGCTAGGACAGGCTGTTATCGCAGATATTAACCCCGTCTTCAACTTTGAATATCTCTCCTTCATCTTCAACCACTATACTGAAGATGGTTCGGCATACTCTTGGCTCCTCCGCTTCCAGGACCAAGCAACTGAAGAACGCTTCCAAGAGGGCCTGATGCAGGCGCTCTGGGAACAGTTGAATGAAATGAAATGGGTTAAGGTGAAAGAGGACGATCGTGAGTATGTTCTGGATGCGTTCCAAGACCTTACCATAGAGGAATCAGCCGAGAACCAAGAGGAGGGGGAGGAGGATGAAGAAGAGGAGGAGGAGGAAGAAGACCACTATGACGGCCAACGTAGCGAGCACTATGACAGCGATGAGGAGGAGGACGACGTGGTAACCCGCGAGAGTGACGGAAATGTCAACTCGCAACTTGCAGTCGGTTACAAGCATGACCGGTCATTTGTTGTCCGTGGTTCCAAAATCGGTGTCTTCAGACATACACCTGACAACAATCTTGAGTTCTCTACCAATATTTCTAAGGTGGAGACACCAAAGGGCAAGCTTTTCAGCCCAAAGAAGGTTATGTTGCATGCCGAAGATTCCAATATGATTCTTCAGAATGGGGACGACCCCAACTCTCTATACCGCATGGACTTGGAGTATGGTAAGATTGTCGATGAGTGGAAGGTTCACGACGATATCCCTGTGACCACATTTGCTCCAGAAACCGTAAGTCCAACAGTCGTCTATTCTATCTGGTCTGAAGCCTTACTAACTGTTACAGAAATTCTCCCAAATGACCAATGCTCAGACCTTCGTTGGAGCATCCCAGAATGCGCTTTACCGCATCGATCCCCGTGTGACAGGTAACAAACTTGTGGATGCGGACCTAAAGCAGTACGCCAGCAAGAACGACTTCTCCTCCGTGGCCACGACAGAGAAAGGATACATCGCGGTCGCATCGAACAAGGGAGATATTCGCATGTTCGATCGTCTGGGAATCAACGCCAAGACCCATATTCCTGCATTGGGTGAACCTATCATTGGTCTAGATGTGTCCGCCGATGGCCGCTGGGTTCTGGCGACATGCCGTACCTACCTTCTTCTCATTGATTCCCTGCAGAAGGAGGGCAAAAATGAAGGAAAGCTCGGTTTCGAACGTTCATTTGCCAAGGATTCCAAACCCCAACCTCGTCGTCTAGGTCTTCAGCCCGCTCATGTCGCGCAGTTCCAGCACGAAACCAAGAAGCCGCTCGCTTTCACTCTAGCGCGTTTCAATACCGGCGTTGACTCGCAAGAGACGTCCATTATCACGGCAACGGGTCCTTTCATCATCACATGGAGCATGAAGAAGGTGCTTGCCGGACGCAAGGACCCGTATACCATCAAGCGATACTCCGAAGAGGTTATGGCGGATAACTTCCGATTTGGTTCGGATAAGAACGTTATTGTGGCGTTGCCCAACGAGGTCAACATGGTCGCAAAGAGAGCGCTCCAGAAGCCCACTCGTGAAAGTATTGCAGGCCCTCCCGTTACCCCAAGCCGCCGGGGCACTCGATGGGGCAGCCGGTTGGGACGAGATGATATTGTCAATTCGCCATACTAAACGCCATACCCTGGTCGAGTGACATTGGATTATTCCTTCACTCCGGGAGGGTTTTTTTTTTACTTCTTTTCATGTACACCGCATACCCTTTTCTGTCTTCCCCCATTTTTTCTTTCTTCTCTGTTTTCTCTCCTATTTCTTAGACCCAGATCTTCTCGCACCCCTTTTACAGTTTATTCGTGCAATTTTCGGTACGGTGGTAATCTTTCCCCTGACGGCGACATGGTGGCTTACGAATGAGATGGGAAATGGCTGGCGGATTTGAATGACGGTGTTGACTTCTCGAGGTAATCACCAGTAGTAATACTCGAATACGAATCATGAATGTCAGATGACAATGCAGTCAAGAGTATTATTTATCTCCATTAAACGACCAACGATCACGCCACCTGTGTAAATTATATGGGATCTGTGAGATAGGGCTAACTTTTTTCTTGCCTGTCAATTTTGGAACATTGTAAGATTCAACAACGGTGCATGACACGACGAGACCAGCCACATCGTGTGCGGGTATTATAAGTAGAGAGATATCTGTCCAACAGGCTCCCAGAAAAAAAACCAACGAACTGACGTACTAACCAATGCACCAAAGGTCCAACACACACCACAATCTAGTAAGATGCACCATCTGCGATTACATGGATGGGTGCCCGACCGACGACGTTTCACGCACCGACATACCATACCTCCACACCAAGAATATCGAACTTGACGCCCTCGTCTGACAACGGTTCGTTGCCGAATGTCTGGCACCCAGCACTCACACCTTTCTCAAGGCTTGAGTCAACCCAAAGGCCATAATGACCGTCTCTGCTTCTATGTTAGCGGATCCTGTTCACTCGGGGCTTTATTCGGCGAAGGCAATCTTGCCGAGGAAAGTCGCTTACCCTCCACCCAAACTAAGAAACCCCGTTTCACAAAATATCATATAATCATTCACGCCACTGTAGGGGAACGCTTTAAACCGAATCGTGTCCGGGGTGCTCACACCGCTCGGAAGTCCACCGGTCAGCGGGGACACCAAATTAGTATTCCCGCCCGGAGCCTGAGCCTGTTTCGTGTCACCGCGCAGGGTGGTGGATCGGCCAGCATGGGTGGTATCAGCGCTGGGTGGAAGGGGCAGACCGGCCAGTTCGAGCAAGTCCTCGGACGGGTTACGGTCGCGGGGAAGATTCAGATTTGGAGGAGGCGGGAGAACGCTCGCGCGCCAGAGGAAGCACTCGCCCGTTCCGAAATAGTGGGAATTTGGATGCGGAGGGTCGGTCATGTAGGCGCCAAAGACGGCGCCGGAGGGGGAGGCGTCGCGGATGATCAGGACGTAGCCCGCCCGCGGGCTGCGGTGAGATATTTGTCGGCAGTTTTCATAGAGAGTCGCCAGCGAGGCACCGTCTCGATCCAGGCTGTAGGCTAGACGCCAAGTGTCGACGAGCTGGAGGCGGGCTGGAACCAGCAGCCGGATCTCCTCTGCCAGGGCGCGGGTTAGGAGCTGTTGTTGGAGGTTGGAGGGGTCTCCAGTGAGGGTGAGAGGGGTGAGCGGTGGGGGTTGGAAAGGCGACGCCGTTCGAACGGGCGTGAAGACCTGCGATGAGGAGGCAGAGTCGTTTGGGGTGGTCATGCAGGAGTCTTGGGTGTGTTTCATATTGTTCTTGGACTTGGGAGCCGGGGGGTCAGTCAACCGACGGTAGAGACCTGATACAACATGCGTGACGGGATAAGAGAAGTAGGATGCAGTTGATTGATGAATCTGAGAGCTTGATTGTCGAGAACGAGATGCAGATCTCGAGCTCGAGGCAGAGGCAGGAAGCTCGGTGGACGACATACGTGTGGCGGGGAAGGAGAGAGCGGGGGGATGAAGGAGCTCACAAACCCGGAGAATGGAATAAATGGCCGGATCATTCAATTGGTGAGACAGAAGCTGCAGAAGGAGGTGAATGAGCGGACTAATGAGGGTGAAGAAAGGATGGAGATGGAGAGAGAGAGAGAGAGAGAGAGAGAGAGAGGAAGAAAGAACAGACGATAACAAATGATGTTCTTGTCACGGGTGGGGGTGACTGAATGGAACCCTTATTTGAATACCCTAATAGGGCGATCCTCCATTGAACATCCTACAAAATATTACAACCAAATCTAAGATGCTATAACCAGTGACTTCATCCAATAGATATACTTGAACTAGAGTCCAGATAATTATTGTTTCTTTGTTGTCCACTGTGTTGTGTC
>ML739469.1:0-12573 GCA_009193565.1 Aspergillus coremiiformis
GGGGGGGAAAAGATTCAAGAGAGCTGAACAGCTGTTTGTTTATGGGACGAGGAGGCTGGAACTTTCAATCAAAAAGAAGACTTGGAACACGGAAAAGCCTACCGAGGTTAAGTAAGGTAAAAAGATAATAATAATAATAATAATAAATAGGGGATCACTGAATTGAGCGACTATTAAATCGACAATTAAGAAATTGAATATAAATAGATAATGATCAATTTGGAGAACCAGTGGGTTTCTCTCATATGCAAGTCATTTACCGATAATGGAGTTCGAAAAGAAAAAAGAACAAGTACCGTTACCCAAAGGTCGGTGACTCGGTTGATGGAACTGGAGACTTGAAAATGGAGAGAAAAGTGGAGGATAATCGGATCTCTCAGGGCGACAAGGCCACAAGTGTCGGCAGTGGGCACTGGCACTGGGCAGATCTTAGAGTATTTATATAAATGGTCATTAAATTACCATTTATACCCAGCTATCCGTACGCGTCTCCCGCTTGTCCCATTATCGGTCACCTCCGACGGCCTATCTTCCAAGTAAGGTAAGGTAAGGAGGTCACCTCTATCCCTGAAGTACTATGGATAGTAGTAATCACAATAACTAATACGGAGTACGGAGTACAGAGTACTTCTAACAGTTGTATCTCCTCATTGAATCTCTTTCTACTACTCTGTACGGAGTATACTTACTCGAAATATTCAGAAACTCGTCTATATTGGTAATACAGGGCAACATCAATCAATCAATCAATCAATCCTTGAAAAAAAAGAAAAAAGAGAAAAAGGAGAAATACCAGGCATATCATAAAAAAGAACTTACTATAGGTGAAGTTAGACTTGTTTTCAAGCTTAGTATGTAGTACACATTCATGGGCGACTTAATTTAGTAGCCCAGAAGTCCATGGATTAGTACTTACTACTCCGTACTCTCCGTAATATGCTTTCTAAATAAAATACATTTTGTTTCTTACTATAAACATAGACTCTGGAAATGTCTTTAGCAACCAAGAATTAACTTCACACTCTATTTTCTTAGTATGATCTTGTATAGAAGAGACAAAAGGTAGTGAACTTAGAAGAGTAACTAAAAGGATAGGATCAACATGAAAGTCTCTTCAAGTGTATTTTCATGAATGATGATTATCCTTCCTGGTTTCAGTGCTCCTGGCAACCTTACCACTCTGAGTGAGTGAATATTATCATCCACTCCCAAGATGTCTTTCATTATTGGGTGATACTACACTACTCTCACATCTTCCATCCCATTTATCCACTATCCGTTTCATCATATCCTGGGCTATGGCAGATCATGGCGAGGAGAGCCTTGAAGAGGAAAGCTCCAGTGAGAACGCAGGTATTCATCCAAACCATTCAATACAAGGAGAACCAATTTATCCCCTGGCACAACAACATCAAGTCTCCGCCCCAGAAGATGATGTCCTTTCCGCCGACGACTCCCTGCTACCTTCTGATGAGCACAGCGATTATTCTGGACATCCTCCCATGGTTCCATCGACTTCCCATCCAACTGTCCACCAGCAAAACTGTCATCACAGTGTGATAGAACGCCAGTTCTGTGTGGATCGTATGGAAACATGTGAATCATGTGGAAGACGCCCATTCCTCGGATGGCTCTACCTCTGTACTGAGGACACTTCAGGCTTTTCTGATCCGTTAGATCCCATAAACGGTCCATTTCTCAGTCCTTGGATATTGAAAGCCATGGAAGATGGTCACTACACCACAGATCAGAAGGAAATCGTGATCCACCAGAAGTTGAACGTGGTGAGGATGGCAGAGAGAGAAAGAGGCCCAGCGCCCCCACCTCTGTCAATGGTCTATGCCGAGCGTAGTATGCACGACGAATACTATCAGGATGATCCGTGGGTAGAGTTGGTAGAAGATGTCAGTCAGCGGCATGAAAGGTCTCCCAGAACTAGCGAGTCAACAGTTCACTTCGAGCATACTGAGAAAAGCTCGCACATATTCCAGCGCCCCCTTCCTCCTCCTCCATGCACATTCAAGGCTTGTCGTTACTGCGAGCGTCGCTATGGTAATCTCGAGGAGCGCACTTGGATTAGTCTCAATAAAATCTGCAATGACCCTTCTATCCCTCCCCCAGACTCGTGGGAATTGCTCGAGAGGCCTGTCTCTGATGCCAACATCCTTCGCAATATAGGGCTGCGCTCTCAGCCTGCCATCATTGGTTTTCCCGAGATAGGTTCATCAGACCATGTCACTGCAGAAGACGAAAATATAAATGCTAGGCTTTATTCCCTGGGGAATATCACGAGCACCGATCTTCATGAAATTGTCAATCAGAGTCTGAACCTTTCGATTGGAAGTGACGAAACTGAGCGTCAAAGTATTGAATCCCATGCCACCCTATCAAGTGCAAGTATAGTTATTGGAATAACTATCTCTGCTGTTTCTGGTGACCATTCAGCTGGGTTAGGGCACAATCATGATGAAGGTAACACAGGAGAAATTGAACAAAACGGATGATAAAGACCTTTCCATCCACCACCCTAGGGAGAGCAGAATGGTGGGAAGAGCGAAGAAGAGTAAGAAGGATGACGGATTCAGGATGTGCTGAGGACCGAATCTTACCCTTGTTGTACGGACTTCTGTGCAACTACTTACTTGGTTCTTTTTTTTTTTTCTTTTTTTTTTCTCCGATTTCCCCCTTTCCTTTCAAAAGGGGTCAGTCCAATGTGAAAAATGAACAGAATAATGGATATTCTAGCTACCTAGAGATGCAAAGGTATATGTGTGTGTGATGGATGGTGATAGTATGATCCTTTAGGGCATTTATGAAGCAAAAGTTCCTCGAGCATAATTTCCTTTCTAAACAAAAACTGCTAAGATAATACGCCGTAGTGGAATTCATCCACATGCAGATCAACTACGACCCTTCAAGTTCTCCAGGCTGTGTGCAGTATGCGCGGGGAACATTTCGTAAAAAGTAATGGCCTAGTGGAACTATTTAAAAAGAATATTTTCCTCGGATAAGGTAGTTCAAAGGTAGGACATCGGACATCCAGCTATGTGACTTCAAAGACTGATTTGTCAAAGATCCATTGGACCACCTCTAAATTCCGAACCTCGGCATCCGGGCCAAACGCAAACATTAGGTTGCTAGCTACCTTACCTTACCTTGTACGTAGTCAGATGCTCTACGCTGACATTCCCTATAAATACACATCACCCTGTGCTCCGTACTGCCATTTCTGGTGCATCGGAGACTCCCGCATATTTTTCTATAGTACCCGCTATGGCTGATACTGAATCCCCTCCTGATTCTTCTGCGCCTGCTGTTGCCGAAACACTGAATGTGGGGAATTCGGCCAGTCCTGGGGGCTCACCATCGTCCTTGAATGTTGCTCAACGCCGGCTGTTGGCAACCCTTCGAGCAACCGACGTCACTATAGGCCGCTTAAACAAGTGAGTGCTTGACTGGAGTTGTGATTTTATATGTGATTCTCTGCTATTGCGCGACTATTTCCCCGATCAGCAGCACACATTCGTGTTGCTAACTACGCACGGTACGCAGGCTCATGTCCTCGGCTTATGGCCAAGAACGAGTTTTTGCCGTCACAGGCTATCTCACCCATGCGCTCCATCACCTCCTCGTCTCCGCACCATGGATTGCCCTCCAGACGCGTCTGGGCCTTCTGGCCCGATTGAGATCAAAAGCCAACCCTTCCACGCTGGAACCGACTCCCTCACAATCCCGGCTGCTTGCTCTCTCTGCGCTTATGTCGGAGACCCGCTATAGCCTCCGGCTTTTGGGTATCTTTCCTCTTTGGGCTTGGGGTTCCAACACATTGAAGTCGCCCCCATCAGACCGTATCATCTACACCCTGACCCTCCTTCAAGTGCTTGTGAACATGATCTACCAAACTCTTGAGAATGTCGGCTTCCTAGCCTCCAAGGGAATAATCTCGAAGAAGGTAATCGACCGCTGGGGCGGTATCAACAAATGGTATATTTGGAGTATACGGGCCTGGTTCGGGCACATATTCTTCCAATTCTTCGTGCTGTGGCGAGAGCACGTACTCCGGAAAAGGAGAATGAACGAGGAAGTGTCGAAGGAGAAACAGGAAGAAACAGTGAAGGCCGAGCTACGCGCCTGGAAGAAGAGTCTCGTGAATAATACTTGCTGGGCTCCTTTATGTCTTCACTGGTGTTTTGAAAAGGGAATTGGTTTCCCCGACAGCATGAGCGGCGTTGTTAGTTTCATGGCTGGAGCTTGGGGTGTTTATGATCTCTGGACCGCAACTGGGCGGTCCTAGACCAATCTGAAATCCAGCTGGGCTGCGATTTGTTTATAATTTTGATTTAGAGTACACTAAGTGGCGTGGTTTACGGGTTTGATTCTACAGACTTCATGATACCATAAAACCGTTCTAATTTATATAGTTTCTGTTCAGAGTACATGCTGAAACTTGATTCTGTACATACTCCCTCATGTACCTATCTCTTAGCGTTTATCTAATGCTGCCCAAATACAGGCATAATTGCGCCGAAGTCCAGGCACGAGTCGTCTCATAAGTTGGTCTCTGCATGTTTCAAAATCCTCAATCAATCGCAAATATCAGCAAAAGCGGCCAATACATCCCCCCTAAGACTCAGGAAAGTCGTCCCCAGGTATCTAGTATAATTCTGCGCTGGGACTTCACAATGTTTTCATAGAAAGTCTCCTTCAAAAACCCATCCAACGGCCAAGCCGTGCCCTCGACAGGTGTCAACCCCTCCTTCGAATCAAGCCAAGCAAACATACCAGCATCGATCATCTGTCCACTGCGAATATCATGGCCAGGTAAGCTATCCTTCAGCCAAATCTGAACCCTCGCATCCACTAAATTCATGAGTCCCCCTTCAAAGTCATATATCAAGTTCCGTTGATTCACGTCCAGTCCGAACACAAGCATTCCTTGAACGGTATCATACGGGTTGGATGTTCGGACGGCAACAGGTGGGCTTCTCGGTGAGATCTGGTGGAGCTTGTAGCCTGATATGCATGCGCGAGTCATGCTTTTCGTGATGTCGACGGCTTGATCCTCTATGATATACTTCAATACGGTGGGGAGCATCAGCACGCCGTAGACGAAGCGTGGTGCACAGTTTGGTTTTTTGAGGAGCTCCATCAATCTTTCCGCGGTGACGGTGTTGTGGAGAGCTTGTTTATAGTCGGCTGGGTACCATGGTTTGCATTCCATTCTTTGAATTGGAAGTCCATATAAGTCTGGCTCAGATGAAGCGTACACCCATTCTCGGGGAAGACGCTGGTGTTCCAGGTCTTGTTGGTTGCAACTGTATGCCTGTCGTATCCTCCTCTATTAGGATTTGTGGTGCAATTTTAAGGGGGGAAGTGTCTTGAATGACCTATGTACTGGTTCGTTGGTAGTATGGTATCTCTGAAGTTCAAGATAGGAAGAATATGCCTTTTAAGTAGTAAAATGATTATGATACTTTCCAGTCAATGTGGATATGGGTATTTTGGCCTCTATTAAAAGGTGAGAGACTTGGTGAATAATTGGCACATATACAAGAACCCGGAAGAACAATGACAAAGATGGAAAGCACGCCTAGCATATTAGTACTGGACAGGAGGGATTTATACAGCCTTTATGACCAGGCAACGTTTCTTTCATGGAATAAGGCCTGGGAAGGCATCGTCCTATAATCAGTCATGTTGGAGCCTTGAGTGAACGGGTGATAGGGCAGGGTGAACGAGGCTGGTACTACCAGACAAATGGTCCAAGTGATATAGCTCTGGTGCCTGAGGCAACCAGGTATGTACATTACATACATAACTGTCTGGTGTTGTCCACTATGCACATACAATACCTAATGCATGTACTCCGTACGGAGTACGGAGTACTGGGAAGTTGTAACATTTGAATGGATCAGCCAACATCAAGAAAAAGAAAATTACATGATAAAGGAAGGTAAAAACCACTTGGCAATAAATCTACGGGTCCTCACAACTTTCTTTATTCATTATAGTGTGAGATTGAAGATAAAGAAAGAATTTAACAAGTCAACACTCTATTCAGTTATGCGACCGGCTTCCATGCGCTTCTGTTCTCGGGGCGGTGGCGGCAACCATCCAGTGGCGCTTAAGTCATCAACAATCAGGCACTTGAAACTATCGTCACCTCTTAACGGGTAAGCTGTTTCTGCCACTTCTGGTCTCACTTCCAACTCTCCCTCCCTCCGCTGAGATCTATCAACCCTCCTCTTTCTCCCATTTGCTCATCCCTCGGACATTAGACTGTGTCTGCTGGATTATCTGTTTCCGTCTCGTTTCTTCTTCTTTTTTTTCCTTTCTTGAATTCCTGTCGTCGGGCATCGTAAGTCCGATAGAGTATCATCCTTCGTATCTTCAGACCTCCTCTGCTTCGAGAGCTCGCTAGATCAGTAACCCATCGCCGTTTTCTGCCAAAATGAGCTCAGAACCAGACCACACCCACGATAAGAAGAGGGTGCACCTTCAGTATGTTTCAGGTCCATTCTCTTGCAGCGATTCATGTGCTAACCGAGCTCAAGGGATGCCTCTGGCGCTGAGAAGAAAGAGGTAAAGATTCATTGCGAAAAGAGAATTCGTCGACCACGACGCTGACTTGTCTCCCCACAGGAACTCGACACCTCGACAGCCATCCTTAAGAAGAAGAAGAAGCCCAACTCATTGATGTAAGCGAACGGTCTCCACAGCGGATAACGTTAGAAGATGCTAACTAGATCGCCTTCAGTGTGACCGATGCCGTCAACGATGATAACTCCGTTATTGCCCTTTCCAACAACACTATGGAAACCCTCCAGCTCTTCCGCGGTGACACAGTCTTGGTTAAGGGCAAGAAGCGGAAAGACACCGTCCTGATTGTGTTGGCGGATGATGAACTTGATGATGGAAGTGCACGCATCAACCGTGTTGTGAGGCACAACCTTCGTGTCAAGCACGGTGATATCATCACTGTTCACCCATGCCCCGATATTAAATATGTATGTGCTTCCTGGACACGGCTCCACAGGCGTGCCAACTGACCACAATCTGGTATTATAGGCCAAGCGTATCGCCGTTCTCCCCATTGCAGACACTGTCGAGGGTCTGACCGGATCCCTCTTCGACGTTTACCTCGCCCCCTACTTCCGTGAAGCCTACCGACCCGTGAGACAGGGAGACCTGTTCACAGTAAGAGGAGGTATGAGACAGGTGGAATTTAAGGTCGTCGAGGTGGATCCCCCAGAGTATGGTATTGTTGCACAGGACACCATCATCCACTGCGAGGGTGAACCGATCCAGCGAGAGGATGAGGAAGGCAACCTCAACGAGGTCGGTTACGATGATATTGGTGGCTGCCGGAAGCAGATGGCACAGATCCGCGAATTGGTTGAGCTGCCCCTCCGTCATCCTCAGTTGTTCAAGTCCATTGGTATCAAGCCTCCTCGCGGTATCCTTATGTACGGTCCTCCCGGTACCGGTAAGACTCTTATGGCTCGTGCCGTGGCAAACGAGACCGGTGCTTTCTTCTTCCTGATCAACGGTCCCGAGATCATGTCCAAGATGGCCGGTGAGTCCGAGTCTAATCTGCGTAAGGCTTTTGAGGAGGCCGAGAAGAACTCTCCTGCGATTATCTTCATCGATGAGATTGATTCCATCGCCCCCAAGCGTGAGAAGACCAACGGTGAAGTTGAGCGTCGTGTCGTCTCTCAGCTTCTGACTCTGATGGACGGCATGAAGGCTCGCTCCAACGTTGTCGTCATGGCTGCCACGAACCGCCCCAACTCCATTGATCCTGCTCTCCGTCGTTTCGGCCGTTTCGATCGTGAAGTCGATATTGGTATTCCTGACCCCACCGGCCGTCTGGAGATTCTGCAGATTCACACCAAGAACATGAAGCTCGGAGATGACGTCGACTTGGAGACCATCGCGGCTGAGACCCATGGTTATGTTGGCTCTGACCTTGCTTCCCTGTGCTCTGAGGCTGCCATGCAACAGATTCGTGAGAAGATGGATTTGATCGATCTCGACGAGGACACCATCGAGGCTGAGGTACTCGATTCCCTTGGTGTTACCATGGAGAACTTCCGTTATGCCCTTGGCGTCTCCAACCCCTCCGCTCTTCGCGAAGTCGCTGTCGTCGAAGTGCCCAACGTTCGTTGGGAGGACATTGGTGGCCT
Source organism: Aspergillus coremiiformis (assembly GCA_009193565.1). Classification (NCBI taxonomy): domain Eukaryota; kingdom Fungi; phylum Ascomycota; class Eurotiomycetes; order Eurotiales; family Aspergillaceae; genus Aspergillus; species Aspergillus coremiiformis. The sequence goes on from ML739469.1 coordinate 8,187, forward strand.
CGAAGAGGTCAAGCGTGAGCTCATCGAGAGCGTCCAGTACCCTGTGGACCACCCCGACAAGTTCCAGAAGTTCGGTCTTTCGCCTTCTCGAGGTGTGCTGTTCTACGGTCCTCCTGGTACTGGTAAGACAATGCTTGCCAAGGCCGTCGCCAACGAGTGCGCAGCCAACTTCATCTCTGTCAAGGGCCCTGAGTTGCTCTCGATGTGGTTTGGTGAGTCCGAGAGCAACATTCGGGATATCTTCGACAAGGCCCGTGCTGCCGCTCCTTGCGTTGTCTTCCTGGACGAGTTGGATTCCATCGCCAAGTCTCGTGGTGGCTCTGTTGGAGATGCTGGCGGTGCTTCTGATCGTGTCGTCAACCAGCTCCTGACCGGTATGTGTGAAAGCAGCTATTGTTATTTTTGATTGCGCAAGCTAATTTTCGGCTTAGAAATGGACGGTATGACCTCGAAGAAGAACGTCTTTGTTATCGGTGCCACCAATAGACCCGAGCAGCTTGATGCTGCCCTTGTTCGGCCTGGTCGTCTGGACACCCTTGTTTACGTTCCCCTGCCCGATCAGGCTTCTCGTGAGGGAATTCTGAAGGCCCAGCTCCGGAAGACTCCTGTCGCAACTGACGTGGACCTGTCGTTCATTGCCAGCAAGACTCACGGATTCTCAGGTGCTGATCTTGGATTCGTTACCCAACGTGCTGTCAAGCTGGCCATCAAGCAGTCCATCACTGCTGATATTGAGCGCCAGAAGCAGCGTGAGGCCAACGGCGAGGATGTCAAGATGGAGGAGGATGAGGAGATCGACGCGGAGGACCCTGTGCCGGAGCTTACCCGGGCACACTTCGAGGAGGCCATGAAGACCGCCCGTCGGTCTGTGAGCGATGTGGAAATCCGCCGGTACGAAGCTTTCGCTCAGAGCCTGAAGAACTCGGGTGGCAGCAGCTTCTTCCGCTTTCCCTCTGCGGGTGAGGTCCAGGACAACAACACGTTCGGTGAAGCCGGCAATGACGATAGCCTCTATGATTAAATTGGGTTTTGTTTGTTTTCCTTTTCACAGTCTTGTTAGTTATGTATCGGCACTAGTTAGATCTCGCGGGGCGGATGATGGTATGGACTGCTAGGAAATACGATTGGTCTCAGATTCCTTTTGAACAGGATTTGTCCATCTTTTGTATCTATCTACGTCTCGCATACTAGATGCCATAATAGTTCTTAGTGGGGAGATGAAGTCGACGTTCAACTACTTTAATGCATCAACGACTCTTGAGATGGAGATTCAAGCGTAACTTATATATACTATGTCCATTGGATTGATTAAAGCGTGACTGTCACTGTAAGTGTGGACAAGACCAACAAGTTGACGTTCTAGATGCACGTCGTAGTCGATTTGGTATCAAAATGCAACAAACTCCCACCCATTCTAAACACCCATCTCGCCAGAAGGAAATGCCAGGTAAAACGCCCATGACAGGTAAGCCGAACAAGGAATGTAAAAAGCCAGATGAACCCCGAAGAACCGAAAGGGAAAGAAAAGAAAATACGGTTTGAAAGCGCAGGACAACCGAGTTCACTTGACCTGCTTTCCCGGCTTCGGCTTCTTATCCGTCTTCTTGACAGGACTTGTATCACCATTCTTTAGTGACTGGTCCCCTGTCTTCGACGACTTGGACGGTTTCGTCTCCGCTTTACCACCGCCATCCTCCGGCTTCCGATCACCAGCACTATGGTTCGAATCATGGCTTTCCAACAGATCCGAATCATCATCCAGCACGATCACCTCGCGCAATACCTCTTTGATCGCTCTCACTCCCTGCTCAACCACCGCCTCAGGAATCCGCACATCCACTTTTTCAAAGTACCCGTCCACATCGCCGTTGTTGTTCTTATCCTCCTCATTCACGCTGTCCAATCCGGCTAAAACCGGATGTCTCCGTCCCTCCGCGGACGCAACCACCGCCTCGACGACATCGTCAAATCGCTCGCAGCGCCCGGCGCGCAGGAGCTCCTGCGATAGTTTCCGAATCTTTTCCGTCCAGCCCATCCGTTGCAGGGAGCAAAGGAGGGTCATGTGGAGATCTTCTAGGGCCGTGGTAGAGGCCAGGTGAGCGAGGAGGTCCGATTCGAGACTTTCCGACGAGGCTGGGGTTATCCCTGTGGTTTGGGAGGTGGTCATTTTGTCCGTTTCGCGTGGTGATTCTCGTTGATTCGGTGATGATAATATTTCCAGGCCCCTTATTATCCCTTCTAATGAGTTCCGTTGTTGATCGGGGGAGGGGAAAGGGGGGAGGAAGCGTGCAAATCCAGTACGTGGGCAGGGAAAACCCGGTGCGATGAAGCAGAGTGAGGTCGTTGTTTCGTCGGCGCGTGGACGGCGGCAGCGGGATATAGAATTTCGGATTTGCCCGATGCAAGTTCCTAACTAACGCTTTCTTTTCGTTCTTGTTTTATTTTATTTTGTTGGATCGGGGAATTCGTCTCCGAACCCGCCCCGTTCGTAACCCGAGGCGATTTAGTGGACTCGCCGTTTTTTTTTTTTTTTGGCGATCGGGCTAGAATTGCAACGCGGAGAACTTCGGCGGCGTCAGTAGTTGTCGGATGCGATCTTTTCGCGATGCTAGTCGTTAGCTTCAACTGCTTTTGGTTTGGTCTCTGTAGATGGGGTAGACTATGGAGAGATGATTTGAACTTACTAACGTTTAGACTTGACTTCGAGCTGTTCGTGCAAATTGCGCGTGTACTTCGTCGAGACGGTGGAGATACCTATCGGCGTTCTTCTTCCGGGGGGGGGGGGACGTTGGCAAAAAGCGGAAGTGGTGAGGGAAAATGGAAAGAGAAACCGACTTACAGGGGGTTAGTAAGGGAACGTTTGATGACTACATTTTTTCTGATTGCCACTTTTAAATGTTAAGGGATGGATATGAACATTTTGTAGACAATATGGGGAAGGATTGGATTGGATCATGGGTGTTAATTGACATTTCTTGTGTTGTAATATGGAATCCGTTGAACTGATGGATTGATATAATATTTAGAGTAGTAGGTACGGGGTTGAATGGATGATGTACAGTACTAACTTTGAAGTCTGCCAGGTACGGTGTTATATTTGAGTCGTGACCACGGAGGTACTCTATGTATATATAGTATGATACTTCGGCTTAGTATTGACAATGCATCCTGCAATTGGGATCAATTATTGAGTCTTACTATCTTTTCTTTCTTTCTTCGTTTTTTTTTTTAATAAATATCCAAAACGGAGTAACGGGAGTGAATATTGAATTATTGAATATACTGGATTAGACAGTCACATTCCTTTTTGGATACTAAGAACCACATCCTGCAAAGCAGTTACCAATTAATAGTCATGACTACCAAATAGATTTTCATCACTAGCAGTTATTCTACGGGTATAATGATTCCTAGATCAAGACTAGGGAACTAGGATGATACTAAAAAAAAAAAAAAAAAAAACCAAGTAGGTACTACGCACTCCATGCCTAAACTAGGCATTTAGAAAGCCCGCAAATTGAATCCCTAAAGTGCACGGATCCTGTACATCACCCAGGAGAATAAAATAGAAAATGGATCCGACCTTGTCGGTGTTACTAATGAAATGCAAGTCCAATAGTTCCAAAGTCATTCCACGGGTATGTATGTATGTACAGTCACAAAATTAGTGTAACGGTCCTCTTGAACAGGTGTTTGCGGTGTTATCAGCGGATGACTGGCAGGATTGAGCTACTAAATACGGAGTACTAGGGAGATAATCCGCAATCCATATCGCTGGAAGGGATTCCCTATTTCCATAGTCCGTCCCTTGTAGCCTATAAGCGTTGAGGATTGAATTTGCTCGGTCATATCCGGGGGACTGATCTTGAGTGGTTTGTAGCTGAAGGATTGTGTCCATCCATTCTGCTTTCAATAGTGTGAACTGGATCGCTTCCTTTCGCTATTGAATTCAAGGGTACAAATAGTAAATAGTTAATAGGAAATAGGAAAACCTGTCACGCTCGTCGGAGTATGCCGTGAGGATCAATAATGTCTTTAATCCATTTACTGGTTCAAGAAAGATATAAGACAAGACGGGAATGGTTCAAGGAGGGATGGTGGATTCTAATCTGCGTCCTGACAGCGGAGCATTCAAATCGGACCCTCCAGCCGCCAAAAGCGTTAGGCGCTCCGACACTATTGGATTTTGACAGCAACTTCTTTTTTTCTCTCTCTCAATGTACGGAGTACTAAACTACTAGTCTTACCGAAGTGACTACTCTAGTCCATTGTCTGCAGGAAAATAGTTTGGTTTATTTTATTTTATTTGATTTTATTTTTTTTACTTTTCTCCTGAAGGTGGTTTCTGTCTTCTTTTTCCCTATCGGGTTCAAATCATTGATTACCG
>ML739470.1:0-12573 GCA_009193565.1 Aspergillus coremiiformis
TAATTTTTATTTTAATATTTTATTTTTTTTATTTTATTTTTTTTTCTAGATTATATAACTATAATTTATAATAAATCTTACTAGGATTTCTCTTTAATCTTAGTTTTAAAAAATTTTATATATATTATTACTTAGTCTAATATTTTTATAAATATCTTATAAATTAAAGAAGTATGTGATTAAAAAGTATCTTTATTATAAATATTAAAATTATTCTTATAATTTTTTATTATTATTTAAGTATATATAAACTTCATAGCTAGATATGTCTCTATATTTCTTAGAAAATTATAGAGATACTGGTAGACATCAGTTTCTTATATAGATATTAAAGAATACAACAACAACAACAACTGCTCTTGGAGTTGAAAGCAGTTCTCCACTCCCCGTGGCAATCAAATCTCCTACCTGTCTGGCATCCAACATTCAAGATGGCCAGTTCAGCCATTTCCTACTCCGTACACTGACAAACCTCCGTGGATTTGAATTGTATGTTGGTGGGCAGTAATTTGGCCGCGAAGACTGAGTATCTATGCAGTTGGCGAGATCTTGACATTCCACATCGAGAGACCAAGATTTCATGTTATATATGTATGAACGAAGTCCAGTGCGTATTGTCAAGATGGCTATCATTTCATGACAGTGAATTGTCAATTCATCTTCCCTTGTTTATGTTAGTTCCGCTCATCTTTGTTCTTGTATATTTTTACCATTCTATTGGATAAGCCACATGCGCAGACGTACGAAGCTAACAGTCGGTACAGTTTCCCATTTATCTAGTTCAATTGATGGGAGTTATTTCTATCGAAAATTCCCCATGGGAGTTGGGGCGTAAGATCTGACACCTCACCATTCTGGACTCTTCAGACTACGAGGTATTGGTGTTAATATTAGGACCTCTTGATATTAAACCACAAAAGACGTATTACATGCTCTCCCCCCCCGGACAAGAAAACGATCAGGAATCAAGATTGATAAACCAACAGTGATCCGAAACCCATCCGCCTACTAGTAGTACCGAGAAATTGTTTCGTCCTCGGGGCAATCCAACTTATTGCCTCTAGAATCACGGATCAACCGAAACCAATTATCCTGCCTGAAGAATACTGTAGCCGGGCTCTTTGTCTTCCTCACATTATAGCATGTACATTCTACCTGATGCTCATCCCTGGTGATGACAACATACTTGCAGTCCCAGCACTGGCCCAAAGTAATTCCATTTCCACTAGAATCGTCCGTCAGTTTCCATGGATGAGCGTTAGCCAGGGAGCATACGTACTTCCGTTTAGGCACAAACGTTTCCTTTCTGGCGTTCCAACCAAGACACTTGTCCAACTCTATTTCTGTGTGGTGCGTTCTTTTGGGCCCGCAGTACCCAAGTAACCTGGCCGTGGGTGGAGAGTCGAGATTGGGATTTACTACGGGGGCGTTCGCAGATGAGGCAGCTCCTGATGCCGGTGGTACGGGTGTACGCTTTAAAGGTGGACTTTGTCGCAGACGTGGAGGGCTGTTGGGATTGGAACCTCCTGGAGATTGGGGGAAATCTTTCGGTCTATGTTCATATGACGCTATTCTAAGAGAACGCGCACACTTATCCCATAGGTCTCGGGTCGTCAAATCCACGGCTTTGTATTCTGTCTGGGCTGTTGGGGGTGATTCCTTGTACGCTGCAGCCAAGACTGATAGGTATAGAACGAGTATAGCTAACGCGCGAAACATTGTTAGGCTGGAGGGGAAGGACAGGTGCATGATGGAGAGCATGGGGACGCTTTCGAATTATGCTGGCAGGCCCTCGAGACGACGTCTCCCTTTAATCCTGCATGTCTTGCTCGTTCTTCCCAGTGAACTGGACATGAACTGGAATACGAAGCAATTTGACTCTTCTTGCCAAGGCCGGCTGGGCACCGGGCAACAGCGTCAAGATGCATGAATGGTAGTTTAAATCCGCTTGGACTTAACCTCGATGCACAAAACCAGATAATGATCTGCATGATCAGGTTGGTCGAATGGGATTAATCACGGAAGTCTAACTCTACCCGGACAACACAAAGAAGCGGAATGAAGACAGACTGAGCCCAGACAAAAGTGAGTTCATATCTTTACCACAACTAGAAGGGAAGGGGGTGGCTATGTTTATGTCAAACCACTACATGGTTGATTACGGATTATAGATTGAGTGTATGTCCGTCTTTGAAGTTTCAGATATTCATTCTTCTGCTTGCGTGCTCCACTGCAAAATCTGTTCAGTTCAGTGTCTTTCTTGTAAGTTCGAGGGTTGCCGATTATAATATCCTGGCTGGCTGTGCCACGGTTTTGTCTTTCTTGCTCATAGTTCCAGGGTGGTGTTATAAATTTACCAATTATAACTATAAAGAAGTTGAAAACTTTGTATTTGATCTTGTTTTATTATTCTGCCTCTTTGAACTAGATCAAGATGATAGTTATAAGAGTGCTGTCAGTTAATACTCTGCTATTTTTAAGTAGAGGGGGAGATACTAATATAGTTTTAGAGGGTTATACGCTTGACCCTCCTCATCGTATATAGATTGAAGCAGCTCGTATATATAAACACCATAGTGCCAGCCTAACTGTCAGTTTATTAGGCCCATCCGCTGGATATGGGACATGAATCTGTTGCAGGGATGCTGTCGTCTCTGTAGCTAGTATTATAGCTAGATATTTGATTAACTCCTGAGCTGATAGAAGATAGTTCAGATACCTTGTATATTCTGTTGGTAGAGGCAGAATGTCAAGATAAACCCATACCGTGCTTGGGTCTGTACGGCGGAATAAATCTAGTAGTGAACGGTCACCAAGTTCACCAACAGCAACACACCGGGTCAACCTACGAAAGCAGTTGAAGCAATTCATGCAGTTCAAGCAGTTCAAGCAACAGTTTAGTATTGCCTAATATAGATACTAGGTACGAGGGGCAGGGCTATAGGGACACAATCAATCAAATTAATCACCTGTTAGTGCCCCAACCATTGAACATCTAGCTATATAATATATAGGCTGTTCACTAGTCGAGAACTTGAGGTCTAACCATGTCCCAACATACGTGGAGGCTTACCAGACAAGCTGTACTGTAACGACCAAATCAACTATAAGCTGACCTCTGTAATTCTCCCTTGTAATTCGGCATCTGAAAACTTGAAAGATGCTCTGTGATCTTTCGGCAAAAAGTGGGCGTGTCCAGTTTCCGATCAGCTGACAAGGTCATTGCTCTACAGGAGGTGAAGAAGGTGAAGAGAAGACATTCAATCTCAGTTCTATCCGGGAGGAATTTCCCGCTATATTGCTGGCTGAGACTTGGTCGATTTACACGGACTTCAGGTCCATTGCGCTCGATTTCCTCACCCAGCTCTCGCACTATCTTCGCACTATCACAGAATTCGTGACAAAGTCCCAACTTGAATGTGGATGTAGTAAGCCTAGTATCTTGGGTTAAGAATGGGGATTCATATGCTGTGTGATGGAACAGGATATCGGAATCTTGGTCTTCTCAATACAGCTGTAATTTCGATATTGTGCATGCAATTACTGTAATATTGACTCCATGCAGCGCAGTGGACTTCTCAAGGATGAGGATGTAAGTATACAAGAGGAAATCCCCGGAGTATGAACTCCGTCGATCAACATATCAAAGAATAAATCATGGTACAAGTGAGGTAAAGCAGCATCACGGTAGCTCGAATCGACGTGGGGGACTTGGCTTCGCAGGAAGCTCGTATGGGATATAAGGGTCCCTCGCACTGGGTCCTAGTTCAGTGAGATGGTCGGTATAACCTGTTGCAGGATAGGAGTCCCCATCTCCGGACGTTTGTTGGAGTCTCCTTCTCTTCGTCAGGAGGAAAAAGACACCGGCCGCAATTATTGCGACGCCTGCTACCGATCCGATCACGATCCCGGCAATCACCCCGTTGGACATTTTGTGGTCTTCATCGTCGCGGGCAATCGGCGCCGGAGACGAAGTGGCATCGCAGTGGCTGTCGACAACTCTGTTAAATCGATCAATGGCGACCAGGTCCTCCACCTTGTTGGGGGCAGCGTTCCACAACGTGAAGGTGTTGGCGTCTTGATTCACCATCAGGTAGGCGCTGGATAGGAATTGGCGGCCTATTAGCGGGAGGTCGTCTTTGTTAATGTGCTGGATGGGATTGATCAGGAGTTCTGGACTGGACCCATTTGCCAGAAGAGACCCGGTCGATTTATTAATTGTCAGCGTTGGAACGACAAGCTGGTCATTCGGTACGCGCACCGAGAGCCCCGAGTTGAATGTGATGGTCAAGTCACCTGTATACCTAATGGAATGGTCAGGGCCTGGTCAGTCAATTCATAGCATGGATTGACCTACGCGGAGGATGAATTGGGATAAAGTACCCCGTAATAATAAACACCGAAGGTCCTTTGTGTAAGAGTCTGGTCGGTGAAGCTTTCGAATCGCTTAAAATAGGGCTCTCGAGGGAGAGTCATCAAGACAGGAAAGTCTGGCACCAGACAGGCTGATATTGCAGAGGATCGCATCCCATCAAATAAACTTGCAGTGGTACCATTGGGAAAATTAAGTGCGATGTCTGTGATAGTGACCAACATACCGGTGGAGCAGTCATTGCTCGAGTAGTTCAGAACGCTCGTATAGTTCTTCCCCGACGCCTTTGACCGGTCAAAGCCACCAAATACAAAGCTCCCATCCTGCTGTGTTTCTCGGGTTCCCCCGGTTCGACCCCAAAACATAGACCATGAGCGTGATGCGATGTGTCCGGCTGTGTAAAGACTGTTGAGCATCACGGAACTCCGACCCAGACCGAAGGCCACCTGAGGATGATATCCTTGTGTGCCAAAGTCAGATTGTGCGATTCCGATGGGGAATTCCGGCAACGTGATGTTCGAGTTCAAAAGGAGCTTGTCCTTTCCCCAGATAAAAGCTGAATACGGGGGTGCTTCAGTCAAATCTGACGAGACCTCCTGGTACGTCGCTGAAGCTGATGAATCGTATGTACCTCCTCGGAATGTCCGACAGGCTGCTTTGGACCACGACTCGGTACAGTGGCCATCGGTGCCGTATACAAACGTACTGTTTAAAGGCCTATTTCCTATATCAGTGTGGTTCGCGTGCGTGTGTGGGATGGTACAGATTGGGCTGTCGTTTTACCACTGAGGCAGAAAGGCAAAGGATTGTTCTGGACTGCCCACCGAGAGTGAAACACCTCTGGCAGTGGTATTCCCTAAAGTCACATTCTTAAGATCCAGGCGGACGGGATAAGGAGCACAGTCACTTGCTGCCGACAGTCGAATGCTCCGAGATGCAAAGAAAAGAATAAGCGCAAGGACACGGGAGACTCTTCTTTCGTGGAACATCCTTGGATTATATGTAAGCCTGTTCTTTCAAGCCCGGACAAAAGGGGCTGAGACTGGCTGCACCGAGCATGTTTATATGGCTAGTCTACATTATCACCGAGAGGCTGCCAGGTGGAGAAAACACCAGGGGTGTTCAAACTAATGTATGTACAGTACTCAGCTAGGATTATTCTCCGACCTCTCGTTATGAGTAGACTACTCTGTAGTAGTTCCTAACGTCGGATATGAGATCTCTGCGTTAACGCCCAAGTTCGCCCAGCCTGAAGTTGGAGTAACCCACTGTCTGCCAAGTGGGTTCCGTTTGAAGAAATACTGGCTCTTATTTGTCGGCACTTCGTTGATAAGAGTACGGCTGAGCGTCAGACAAACTTACAATTAGCAAACAAAGAGCTTGGGGTCAGACTATGCCTGCTCCCGGACTCTTCCCTGGACCGCCGTGGTTCAATATTTAGTCCATTCTAAGACCATGTCCTCCACAGCCCTAGATAGTATTCAGTAAACCTGCCCTACAAGCGGATCTGTTATAGTCCATGCGATATCCAACGGCGGTTGGCCACAGATACACTGTTTCCACTAGGGATATTAAGATGATAATCATACGACGATCCACTATCGAGCGCTGGACCCGCCGTCAAGGAGATTCCCACCGGGTCTGACCCTGATTGTATCATTTGTGCTACAGTCTAACTGGTCATGTCTGTAAATAGGCAATCAAGTACGGAGTACTATCTAACCCTGGTCCTTTTTAATGAGCCCTTCAACCCCTACGAGAAATTCGTATTTACTTCGCCCTCCGAAAAGATGTAATTCATGGCCGGTTCCCTGGTCCTGAGTAACCGGTTCCTTTCTCCTTTTGAACCCCCGCAATGTTCTTTGTTTTCTGCTCTCTCTTAGACCGACTTCAATTTGTTCACCACGGCCTCATTTTTCATCGTCAGCGTCTCTCCGTGGAGATGGCCTATAAAACTGTCATTTTTCACCGCAAGCTCTTCCGGTTCTTCTTATTGGGCTTGACTGTTCTCTCCTTCATTTTCCTTCTCCTCTACACCAGCAATGTGTTAGAAGTGGGATTTCAGCTGTCGCCCACTCCAGTGACTGCCGGTGTGGGAGACACTGGCATCCACGAGGGAACACACGCTCTTCCTTCCGAATATACCTCGATACCTGAGCAATCTCCTTTTTGTACTCGTCTATTCGGGACCGCATATCTCAAGAGCATGCGTGACTGGGCTGCCGAGTACTGCGCTCCCGAATCGAGTTCTGGTTTGACCTGTTTCCACACTCAGACCTCAGGATCCCGAATTGACTCTTTCTGCTTGGCCCGGGGTGCGAGTTTCAATTCAACTCGACAAAAATTCACCTTGGATTGTCAACTTCAAGCACCGTCGATCCCCAATGCCCCTGTGGAAACTCCGGAGTACAGGCATTTTACCAACTATTGGTACAATACCGGTCCGAATGTCGTCTTCGACAAAGTCCTCGACCTAGAGAACACCTCGCATCTGACGGGTCATCCGGGGCACCTTGGGCATTCGAACTTCACCATCCTAGTCAATCGCGAAGGCGCTGCCAATCCCTGGCACTCGCTGATGGAGATCTTTTCGATGACGATGGCGATAGACGTTCTACGCATGAGCCACCACCCACAAAGTAGCCGGCCCTTTTTCACCGCGGCCGATATTGATCGCACGCAAATCCTCGTTCTGGACGACTCCGAGAACGGGCCATTCTTCGACCTGTGGTCCCTCTTCGCCAGAAAACCGGTGCAGCGTCTAAAAGACTTAAAACTGGACTCACCCATCGGGTTACAGAATCTAATTATCCCAGCGGCTGGTGGCAGTAACCCGTTATGGCAGGGCGATTGGGAGCCACATTCCTGCCGAGATTCCCCTCTATTACGCACGTTTTCCAACCGGGTCCTCGACTTCTACGGACTTCAGGGACAGACACCGGGCGGCGCAGATCTCGTCGTGACGTTTATCAATCGGACGAGCTCGCGGAAGCTAGATCACAGCGACGAATATTTCCACGAGGTCGAAGCCACCTTCCCCCATGTCAAATTCCGGTCCGTCGACTTTGCCACCATCCCGTTCAAGCAGCAGTTGGAAATTGTCCGAGGGACGGATGTCCTTGTCGGGGTGCATGGCGCGGGACTCACCCATGGGATCTTTTTATCCCCGGGCTCGGCTATAGTGGAGATCTTGCCCTCGGGCTTGAACCATAAGGGTTTCCGGAATGTGGCCTCCCTCTTAGGGCATTCGTACTTCAGCTCCCACGCTTCTCGGACTAATGGGAACGATTGGCATCACGAGGACGTCTTTCTTGAAAAGGAGAAATTCATGGATCTTATGAACGTTGCTATTAAGTCGATGTATAACAAGGGCGAACGGAATTATGATGTTAATTAACGTGTTTTGGATATTGTGGCGTTTTGGTTGGATTTGTGTATGTTTATCCTGATGTTCAATTTTATATAGGAAAGAATTATATCGATTCCGAGCTGGCTGGATATGGTCAAGTGAACCAGACATAGGCTTTCTGTCACTTGATTCTCTTACATCTACCAAGAATTCTTACTTTTGCGCATAGACGATGCTTTGAGTAGCGTCTGTCATAAGTCTCTCAATAAGTTTACATACAACACGACATGCCTCCTCAACGTAATGTTTGCACTTAATATCAAATTCGCTACGCTTGTGGACACTCCATAAACGGGGAATCGGTCAAGTGTGCCGTTCACACCCCGGAGGACCAGAGTTGGAGCAAGAATACAAGGAAGGGAAGACATCTACACATAAATGCCGAACTTGTCTATTCAGTGGCTGAATGAAAATGTGTAAGGTAGCTACCATATCATTTGACACTGTCATACAGCTAACAAAACAGGTATGAAGCGGTGTCCCAGGTTATACATCGTCACCGACGGTCAACGGGCGTCCCCTTCCAGAATCATCTGCGAGCTTCTCCATAAGACTCTGCATTTCGTCGCTTTTTTTCTTATCCCATTCTTCTTTATTTTCAGCAGAGTTCATAATACAGGAATCTTCAAAATCAATAAACTTTACCCCTTCATCTGTAATAAATAAATTGTCCCTGTTGATATCTCCATGTAATATATCAAGATCATGAAGTTCTTGTAGAGCGACTTGACAAGCTTCAAAATGTAAAGTATTCGGACGAGATCCATGAATTTCTTCGACGATAAATCCAATCACACGATCTGGCATCTCTTCGAAAACATATCCCACAATTCTGGGAGCCAATGCCGAGTTATATTGTGTCAGCAGATCGTAAACTTTGATCTCCTGTACAAGCCAGGCAAGTTCAAAGCCGAATCTGGCTATTTTCAAAAAGTACTGGACTTCTCCTCGCTGGACACGGAAGACTCGGTTCTTGAATTCCTGTAAAATCTCAAGATCGAAAATGTTGATCCGCTCGTAGGTACCAGGTATCTCCTGTTCTTGTAAAGCGTGGGGCTTGAATGAATCACATTTGGTCCGAATTCCACTTTCATCTTTGGAGACGGTGAGAGTTTCCCATGTGTTATCATCCCATTCACTGAGCTTCGATAGTTCGGATATCACACTAGGGCCGTGGGTTCGAAGTTCCTCTGGAATGATATCCAAATCTTTCACCGTCACGTACACAACCCTGCCATGGGCACGGCGTATCCTATACAGACAATCCTTGAGACCCATGTCAAGGGACAGCAAAGAGTCCTTCACGGCCATGATTGAACGGGCTGGTTGAATCTTGTGGTGAGGACGTTGACTAGGCTGAAAGGTTTTAATGGCTTCAAGGCTACCTAGGATGCACGTTGTTGAATCACTGTTTTTGCCGTCTGGGAGGGGATAAAGCATAGAGCTTGAGAGATGGTCTCCCCTTAATACATTCAAGGGTCAGTGATAGAGTCACCCGTTGTCACGTGGCAAAAGGGGTCTCACTGCAAGTGTTGATGAAATGTGATGGTATTATTACAAGTCAGATTCATTGCAAAAAAATAACGGTATTGTAGAATTAAGCTGAGGGTCTATAATACAGCAGTTCTGTGGTTGTCATGTTCTTTATTTCATGTTCTTTACTGTATGTACAAGCGCTGACTTTCTGTACTACCGCCTGGGCGGCAAACACCAACACCCCAACTCTGAAATCCAAATCAAAATACTCTCGAGCTCCCCAAACTAACAAGAGGGATAAATCCACCTTTGATCGGGGTATAACAATCCCTCTCAGTCAGTCCGGAGTAGACTACATTTGCTTACCTGTATCTATTGATTATCCCAACCATGTCTTTCTCTGAGTCTCAGAAACACAAGGAGATACGGGCTACGCTCCGTGCACTCGAGAAATGCTTCAATAGTCTTGAGACACATCGATTCGATTACAGTTATCTGCTGGGGTACAGAGTAATTGTCTTGCCCATGGACCTGGATGGTTCCAAAACCGGACCGAAATTTTTCACTCCATGCCCAGCCTCTCTGTTGTTGGACCCGGATGATGAATATGACCGGGAGAGGACCCCGTACGATGACTTCGATTCAGTCAAGTCATTTTACAGACGCCCGATAGATTGTGCATGGAACATGATCAGTTATTGCTCCTACTACGTCTTTGCCAGCGATCTTAATAGCAAAGATAACATTCATGGCAAGTGGTCTAGTATCAGGTACTTAATCCCTCCAGTTATGATTTCTCCTAGCTCTGTGTATTGAACTCGACTTCTCACACTAGACCACAGTATTGGCGATAAGCCTTTTACAGGCTTGTTCGAATACAATTCTCCTGAATATGGAGCCACCAAGGCTGTTGAGGTCAAGGACGGTTCATGCCCCCACGTGAAAGCCATGATCTATAATAATCTGGATGGCGATGATCGTCAGCTTCTGCGAGGAGAGATCATGATTACTCTCCGCTTGATTCGTGCACAATTCAGGCGATCTCGCTTTGTCGAACATATAACTGCCCCGGTAATTTCTGCTCCGCCTACCTTTTTTTCAGGTTAGGAAAGTGAAACTGAAGCTACGTGCGAACATACAGGTTCTTCTTTTCTCCTTCATGGGGCCCCAACATGCTCGGATCATCGAAGCATATTTCAATGGCAGCTGGCTGGTGATGCGTCCAACTCGGCTATTTGATCTTCGTAAGAAGGACGAGGCCTTGATTAAAACTTTTGGACAGTGGTATCTTGGAAACCCGACCGGAGATACCACAGTTCTTTGGAAGCTGTGATCCTACTATCTACAAACATGAGGAATGTCTATGATAGGATGTAACGAGGTTTGGCCACTCAATGAGTCTTTGGTTTTTAGGGTGTTAGTTGATTTATCAGTTCTCTTTCTCTTTACCCTTGTTTATCAGTATCTTTAGGGGTCATAAGAATGTATTGAGAGGACAGACCCTTCAACCACAGGTATGATACTGTGATATCTTTTCCACGCAGCTTTCGAAGGCAGCCTGTTTTTTGAGCTGTCTTTTATTCATTTTCTGAGATGGCCAAAGAAAGCAGCCAGAATCCTACTGCCATATGACCGCTCATGTGATGCAGTTTGCTCTGTTTGTTTTATCTTCGCTTGTGTTGTTCTTCTTCGTAAAGCAGCCCACCTTTAGGTTCCTTTCCTTTGTTTCCTTTTTCCTCACTTCCGCTTGAAGCTCTTGATGTCACGGGCCAGTGCCCGTTATGGGTCACGTGAACCCCGCGACCTTCGCTAACCCGGGAACTGGAACGTCCCCCAAGAACTTCCCCGTCTTCAAGCTTTTTGTATGTACACAGTTTGTGGCCTAGTTAGATTGAACTTGAGTCTTGCTTCAGCCCTTCACACTTGATAGATAGTACCAATAAAATCGTTTATTGAACGTCCATTTCAATATAAGCCAATGGCATGGCTGTGTAGATGAGCGGCCGGAGTGATCAGGATGGACAGTAGCGTCTATCGATATTCATATTATTGTCTGCGTAATATGATAGTTGAGAATCTGGGTATAGAGCCTTGCCCTCTGAGTTGAGTATGTCCAGCAGCTCTTCTATCGGCTTCTTCTGATACCCGATCTTATGGACTGAACCCTTCCCAGTCCGTCCAGTATGACAGCTCCGACCTCTCACGAAAACCCCAGCTTTGACGCCCATGATAAGCGCCGCGGCACCTTCCCAGCCATTGAAAGCGAAAAGCAAACGCCTCTTGTTTACCCCACTGTGCTTACCCCTCACTTGACAATCCGATCTTCTTCTTTCACGAACGGACCCTTGGTGAAGGCTCCTGATATAATCCGTCCCAACCCAGGACAGGGTCGTCCAACTCGAAACGCACCAGACGCCAATCCACAAGAAAAGAAAAGAACAAACAAAAACAAAACCTCAAAGCCACGATGCTGAACTTCGAACAAGAACTACGCATGCGCCTGGATCTGTTCTTTCACCATCACACGGGATTCTCCTCTTTCGCCCACTTCCAATCCATCCCGCCCATCTTCCGCGAGGAAATCTTCGACCAACTGCTCACGACCGATACCTTCCTCATCATGCCGGACACGGACGTCCGCGACGCCGTCCTCGGCGACGCCATCCTCCTCTGTCAGAAATATATCACCCGGGATAACGCCGTCACCAAGGAAGCGCTGGAAACCTACTACGAGAAGAACCACTTCCAGATCTGGAACGCCCCCTTTCTGGCGGAGCTGCTGGAATACCTGGACGATCCGCAGTCGGATCCTGACGGCGGCTTCGATCCCAAGTTACATGTCCAGCATCTCAGTCTCGGGTTCGAGTGGGATCTGCTGGTGGAGTTTGGGCTCGGCGAGGATGATCCGGCGGCGACCGTGGAGGGCGTGCTGGGGATGTTGGCGGCGTGTCCGAAGTTGAAGGAGGTGGCGTTTGAGATCAAGGGGACGCCGGAGGGGATGTCGCGGGTCCGGAATATCTTCTCGACGTATGCGTCGGCGTTGCAGACGCTCGATGAGCGGTTGCGGTTGAATACCGACGATGGGGATATTCCGGCTGGGTTGTTGGTGTTGGAGATTCCGTTTCAGCGACAGTTACCGCGGAGGATGATTCCACATCCATGGTGGGATGTGGAGAGGAAGGAGGAGATGGAGTTGTTTGAGGAGGATTGGTGGGAGCGGATGGAAATTACGGAGCAGATTCCAATGGAGTTGTTGGTTTGATTTGATGGGGGGATTCTTTCTCATGTGTACTTTTTTCTTTTCTTTTTTTCTTTT